>BHFV01000415.1:0-26253 GCA_003568905.1 Trebouxiophyceae sp. KSI-1
AGGCTGTGAAGGAAGCTGTGATGCCCAGCTGCCGAACAGGGTTGGCAAATGAGACGCAGTACGTTCAGTTCTGGCGCAGGGTGAGCCAGGACATCCTGCCGCAGTCCCTGGAGGCGCCTTGGAACTCGGTAGCGATCACGCACGCCATGCTCAGAAACACGCTCAAGGCCCGCTGGGGCCAGCTCTGGAACATGAACTTGGCCTTTTTCAGGTCCATGGCGTACCGGCCAGGCTTGCCGGTGGCCCGGGACAACGCCTGCCCTCACGGTGGGGGTTTGCGGGTAGTGGGACGTTCCTCATTTAAGCTTGTCTGAGCTTGTTGTCCTCTCAAGATTGCCTCCTTTGCTGCTTCTGCAAACTTCTGGCATTAGACTGCTGCCGCTAGCTTGATCTCGGTTGCCTGTGGAGCACTGTCTCCTGCCGCCCTGGGAACTCGGCGTTCCCATTTGTTTTTTGGCACCATCTTCTTGATGGTGGTCACCTCTTCTGCTTCTGAGCCTCTTCTGCTTCTGAGCCTCTGTCCTTTGGTGTCCTTGGTGTCTAGTCTACTCAGCTCTACTCAGCTCCTATAGGGCAGATCTGCTGTTTGCTATGGGTGGCCTGGCATTAGCCCTTACTCTTCACGTTTCCAGCCAGTCGCAAAAATGAAGCTACGCTCGCGGGAGTTGCGCAGCGCTGGCCCGACTAGCCTGACCGAATCAAGGAGGAGGTGAGCCATGCAATGCCAGACTCCTTGATCAACAACAGTGCGGGCGGTATTGCTGCTTGGTGGGGGATGCGAGCCCCGCTTGTTCGGCTACTTTGGTTCCTTCGTCAAAACAATGCTGATCTTCGAGCGTATTGTGCGTGATGCAGGCCAGCATGCGGCAATGGCGGTGCTGCGCAACTCCGAGCATCTGCACCGCAGGGAGCCGCGGAGCAGCAGGAGCCAGCCGTGAATAGGTCGAAGTGAGCGCTCCTGCTGACTGAATAAACGAACAATTCCAGTGATGAATAATGGCCTCCATTCCAGTGCCAAAGGTGACAAGCTTTCAAGTAGCTGCAGGCTGCTGGATGGTTTCACAATCACGACGCCCGCCGGCTTCGACCTGGCCTCGGCGGTCTGCTCGTACGGGTGGATTTTGCTGTGCCCCAACCGCTGGACGCCAGGGGTGCGCGGCCTCTGCGATGCCTGCTGAGTTTGTGCTGGTCTCAGGGTCACCCGTTCTCTCCTCTGTGCTGCAGGGTGCAGGCTCAGCAGGCCGGCAGGTCGGCACCTTCAGCCGCCCTCTGCGGACGTGTTGCGACAGTGTCACGCACGCGACCATAGCGCAGGCCGGCAATGGCAGTCTCACTGTGCGGCTGCACCCATCTGTGCGGCAGGCAGATGTGGAGGTCGTCCGCAAGCAGGCAAGTCTGCCGAGATACCTGCTGCCCTTGCGCTGTTGCGGCAAAGGTGACCCTGGTGGACAGAGCAGCTGCTGCTGGTGCAGGTGATCCGCATGCTGCGGTTGAGCCGCTCTGACGAGGAGGCAGTCAGGGATTTCCAAGCAAAGCACACCGCTGCCGCGCAGTGTGGCTTTGGTCGTCTGCTGCGCTCACCCAGCGTCTGGGAGGACATTGTAAAATGCATCTTGCTGTGCAACTGCGGGTGCGCAGCACCCTCTCCCTGCGTCGCACCATCGCTGGGGTATGTGCCCGGCACCAGGTCCCTCACCATTTCCTCCATCATGCTTCTGCAGTTGGGGCCGGACGCTGCAGATGAATGAGCGCCTCTGCCAGAAGTTTGGGGGCGGCGCTTTCCCAACGCCCCGCCAGCTGGCCAGCGTGGACGCAGGCCAGCTGCAGGCCAGCTGCGGCGTGGGCTACCGAGCGAAAAGCATCGTCCAGCTGGCGCAGCAGGCAAGCTCTTTTCACGATGCGGTACCGGTGCTGGTGTCCAATAGGGCAGAAGTGATGTGGTCAGCAGCAGCGATGCTCATGAAGCCTGGATTCACAGGTGGTTGCGGGCGAGCTGGATCTGGAGGCGCTGGAGGACGCAGCGCTCAGCGACGACGAGCTGCTCGCCCTCCTCGGCCGCCTGCCGGGTCTGGGCCCCTTTTCTGCGAACAATATGTTGCAGTTGCTCGGCCGGTACGCGGTCATAGCGTGCGACAGCGAGACCATCCGCCACCTCAAAAAGCACCATGGCGTGACGAGCGCAGCCTCGCCCAAGCAAGCCCAGCTTGAGGCTGCCAAGATTTACGGCAAGTACGAGCCCTTTCAATTTCTTGCCTACTGGCTGGAGCTGTGGAATGATTACGAACAGCTGTGCGGCCCCATTGCGGCGCTTCCGCCCAGCCTCTACCACAGCTTTACCGGTGCGCTTCTCGGCCAGCTATTTGCTCCCTCCACTCCCTCATCCTCCCGCAGTCGCTAGCTCTGACCTTTTAAACACACCACTGCAGGTAGCAACATGCGCAAGATGCGGAACCCAGGCGCGTCAGATGAGCAGCCATCCTCAAAGATCCGGCGGCGAAAGTGACGACAAATTTGAAATGCTGACCCTGTGAATTGTTCCTGACATGGTGCTTATGTAACGCTTTGACGCCGTTCGGCTGCGCTCATCGCAGCGCCTCATTTGCAACGACCGCATTCATTGTCACCACGGTTCATGAAGCAAGCATGAAAGACTCCTCGCGCAGGCTGGTGGTCGCTTTCGGGGGCAACGCGCTCCTCGCGAGGGGCGAGGACCCGAGTGCGGAGAATCAGAGCCGCCACGCGGGCGAGGCCGCCGCTGCTCTGGGCAGGCTGGTCCGGGCCGGGTGGCGGGCGTGTGTGACGCACGGCAACGGCCCACAAGTCGGGCTGCTCGCCCTGACGGTGAGTGTTGTGCAGCAGCAGCAAGAAGCCACTTGCTACTACTTGCTACGCAGCACTGGCTGCTGCACAGTAGTCTGACTTCTCAGACAACTGCTGTGGCTGCGGCAGGCGCCGCGCGAGGCGCTCGACGTGCTCGGCGCCGAGTCCCAAGGGCAGATCGGTTACTTGCTGGAGAAGGCCATTGCGGCAGAGCTGCCCGGCCACGATGTGGCCTGCTTGCTGACGCAGACTCTGGTAGACATGAGCGACGCCGCCTTCACAAGCCCGACCAAGTTCATTGGTCCCGTGTACACGGACGAGGATGCGCACAGGTGAGCACACTTCCCGCGCAGGAGTTGCCAATGATGGACCAGGCGTGCTGCGCCTTGGCTTGACAGATATTATCCCAAATTCTGGCGCCCGCAGGCTGCAAGAGGAGAGCGGGCTGACAATGAAGCAGGACGGCAGTGCTGGCTTCCGCCGGGTGGTGGCCTCGCCACAGCCAGTCGAGATCATTGAGGTCCCTGCCATCAAGGTCGGCCCTGTCTGCGCCCCAAAACAGCTGCGCTGCTGCCAGGCCAACTGCCTTTTGCCGGCGCGCCATTCATGATGGGATCGAGCCTGCCGCCGCAGCAGGTGCTCCTGGACCATGGCATCATCACCATCTGCGTTGGTGGCGGCGGCATCCCTGTCGCGCGGGCCGAGTCTGGTGGCGTGCTGCGCGGCGTCGAGGCTGTCATTGACAAGGTGCCGCCTGCTCGCTTGCTGATGTGGACCATGTCTGCCCAGCTAAACGTGCTCTAAAACTTGGTTGTGTGCTGCAGGACGCAGCATCAGCTACGCTGGCGACTCAAATCGGCGCCAGCTTCTTTCTTCTCCTGACCGACGCAGACGCAATCTTCGACCCCCAGCAGTGGCCAGAGCACAAAGTGCCTGTGCAGAGCCCCATCAGGGCGGCAGAGTTGGCCGGCCTGGGAGCCTTTCCTGCCGGCTCCATGGGCCCAAAGGTGGAGGCCGCCTGCCGATTTGTGCAAGCGACCGGCAAGTCTGCAGGCGTGGGCAGGATGGCGGACGCCCTGGACATCGCGGCGGGCAAGAAGGGCACTCTCATCGTGCCTTAGTCACCTGTGCTGGGCTTGGAGACTTCTTACCGTACGCGCCGGCTACTCTCGCGCATAAATAACTCGAAACCCGCGCGCGAACAGAAATCTACCCGTTTCAGCTGCTTGCGCGAGGCGGTGCGCGAAGCTGAAAACAATTTCGCCTTTGGAAAACATCGTTTTTGGGCCCCGGATGGGAGTTTTTCCTAGCAGTGCGCGAGGGAAAAATAACTCCAAACCTCTGCGCGAACTTCTGCGCGAAGAAAACAACTATGAGCAAAAAGTCCTCTGCGCGAGAGTAGCCGGCGCGTACGGTAACCAGAGTGGCTTGGGTGGTGGTGTAATCCTCCTCCTCCTTAACCAGAGTGAATTGCGGATCAACCAGCAAGGCAAACGAGCACTGACGCTCTGTTCGAGTTCATGGCGCCATAAAGCCGCCGGCCACCAGTGCCACCCAGTGTAGGCATGCCAGCACTGCCCGCCCGGCGTCAAGCCGCCCTGCCGAAGCACGGGCAGTCTGCAGAGACCAAGTGCATTGTCTAGACGGCCAGGGGGGCTACACATTGGCCCGTGAGGACGCCACAGATTGCGAGCCGGCCGCCCGAGATGGACGATGTCGAGCGCGCGATCGTGTATGTTTTCGACGAGTCGGGCGCGACGCCACCGTATCTCAAGGTGATGTGACAGCCTGCGTGCCTTTGTTTGGCTTCCGGACCCCACGAAAAAGCATGAGCATGCCGGCGGTGTTCGGCGAATGACGAGGGTGGAGCCGGCTTGCCGCGCAGAGACAGGCACAGCAGTTCTGCGACCAGCTGAAGCAGCTGCCAAACTGCTGCCAGCTGTTCCTGGAGCGCGTCGACACCAGCAGCTATGAGGGCGTGCGCTTCTGGTGCCTGGCAGCACTGCAGGAGGCGCTGAGGGCGCGCTACGCCACCATGGACGCAGCGGAGCAAATTTTGGTGCCTTCCTGCGCTTCCTGAATGCCATGCTGCAGCCGGCGCCACGATGGGCACCCTCCCGAGCCGGCAGGCCCTGGCGCTGGCTGCAGATCAAGCAGAAGCTCACTGGGTGGCTGCAACAGCCGGTGACAAAGGATGGCAAACTGCTGGCCTCCTTTCTGCGCAACAAGATCGCCCAGCTGGTTGTCTACATCGTGCAGGCGCGCTCACACTTCCTTACTGTGCACATGGCTCTTGCAAACTCCAGCCGGCGAGCGGCCGGCGAGCGCAGCACGTACGCGGCAGGTGGAGTACCCCAAGCAGTGGCCCACCTTCTTCAACGACCTCATCAGCATGCTGGCGGAGGGGCCTCAGGCGGTCGACATGTTTTGCCGGGTGCTCATGGCCATCGACCAGGACGTGGTCAGCCTGGAGATCCCCAGGTCCGCTGCCAGGCCAGGCAAGCGAGCGCAGCAGCTGTGTGTGGCACAAGGCTGATGAGCGGCTGCCGCATCCCGCGCTCGCAGGACGCCTGAGGAGATTCAGCGCAGCATGAACCTGAAGGACGTGATGCGCGAGACGTGCGTCAAGCAGATAACGGACGCCTGCATCAGCCTGGTCGCAAGCCTGCACGCCAGCAATCCGGACTCGGCGGCGGGGGTGTTGGACGCCGTGTCGCGCTACGTCAACTGGATCGACATCAGCCTGGTCGCCAACGACAGGCACGCCTGTGCAGCTCCTGCGCGCGGGTGCCGCAGTCCGCTCGCCGGCTGCTGCGCACGCCGACCGCGCGCGATGGACCTGCAGGTTTGTGCCGCTGCTGTTTGCGCTGCTGGGCAGCGAGTCGGAGAGCCTGCGCGCGGGCGCGGTGGAGGTGCTGACGGAGGTGGTCAGCAAGCGCATGGACGCGGAAGCCAAGCTGCGCCTGCTGCAGCAGCTGGGCCTGGTGCCGGTGGCGGCTGCGTGGCACCAGGGCCTGCCGGGCGACGCCGAGGGCGAGCTGCCGCTCAAGTGTGCCAAGCTGCTGTCCGCGGTGTGCGTGGGTGCGGCTGCCTCCCGCCAGCGCGCACCAGAGAACTCAGCGAGCCAGGACTGTGTCGCTCGAGCAGCGCCCGCGCGCGGCCTGCAGAGCTGCTGGACTGCTGGAAAAAGGTGGAGAACACGCTCGTCAGCCTGAGCGCCGTGGGGCTGGCCGTCGGCGACGAGGCGAGCGCCGAGGCGCAGGCGGCGGTGGAGAGTGCGCAGGCGCTGCTGCGACAGCTGCTGCCCGCGCTGCTGGCGTGCGTGCGCGCAGAGGACGAGGATGTGCGGCTGGCGGCCGTGCCGTGCCTGCAGGCGTACGCAAACAAGCTGCGCGCCACGCAAAAGCGGCTGGGCACGCTGCCAGAGGCGCACGCGCGCCAGGTTCGGCCGATCTTTGAGACGGTCGCGACGGCGGTGCGCTACCCAGCGGATGCGCCCGGCGTGGAGCCGGACACCGAGCCGGCCAAGAGCGAGTGGGAGGAGATGGCGGAGGTGCTGGCCGAGCGGCGGCAGGAGCTGTTTGTGCTCTTCAAAAACGTAGCCAAGCTGTCGCCGGAGGAGACCGTCTCTTTCCTCAACGCGCGCCTGCAGGCTGGTCTGGCCGCAGGTGCCAATTTTACGGTGTGGCCTCCTTGCGCCTCCATGCTGCACATGGAGCTCTGCGAGGAGGCGCTGAGCCTCTCTTACAAACAACGCTCAGGAGGTCGAGGCGGCCGTCACGCTGCTGTACGAGGCCGGCGAGGGCGCCAACGAGGAGATGTCCAAGCCCGGCTGCGGCGCGCTCGGCCAGCTCGCGCTCGGTGGGGCTCCGCCCGCTGCCCTCCCGAGCGGCTTGCTGGCAGAGACGCTGAACTGGAGCGGCGTGCGGCGCAGCGCTGATGCAGATGGACGTGCCGGCCGCGCAGCATCGCCTGGTCGCGCTCGCGCTGATGGAGACGTATGTGCGCTACCATCGCGTGCTCGCCCAGAACCAGGCCGTGCTCAGCCGTGCGCTGACGTTCTTCCTGGGGAGCCACGGCATGGGCCACCCCGACCTGGTGAGCGCCCGTCCCGGCCTGGAGGCCTGCCCCTTGTTCCTGCGTCAGAGCGCCAGCCACAGGCGTGTGTCGCTGCCGCGCAGGGCGTCGGCGCGCGCGCCTGCTACCTGTTCTGTCGCCTGGTCAAGCATGTGCGGTCCAGCATGCAGCCGCTGGTGGCCGACCTGCTGGCCGCGCTGCAGCCGCACCTGGACCGCATCGCCACCAGCCCGCGACCTGAGCCGCCATCCGCCACCAAGTCGCCCGCCGGTGCTGCCTCGGAGGCTTTGCTGCGCGTGTGACTGGCTGCCATGGTCAAAGTGCGCGGCGAGTCAGCCCCTGGTCGCCCGTGCGCAGGCACCGCCAGCGCGACGGACGACCGCCTGTACGCGCACGAGGCGGCAGGGCTGCTGGTGGGTGGCGAGGAGCTGCCAGAAGCGCAGCAGCTGGCATGCCTGACGACTCTCATGCAGCCGCTGCTGGGCCAGATCGAGCGCAACCTGCCGGCCGTGTCCGGCGCGGAGGGCGACGCCGCCACGAGGCTGGTCGTCCAGGCGAGCGGCCTGCTCCCTACGCGGCGTGGGCCGCTCACGAGGGGTGAGGCGGTCGTGACTAAATGGTGCCGTCAGCGCAGGCGCTGGAGGGCTTGACTCGGCTGAGTAAGGGCCTCACGCTCCAGCTGTGCACGGTCAAGCGGCCAGCCGTCGGCGAGAGCCTGGCAGCGCCGCTGCAGGCCGCGCTCCGCATCCCGCAGGTAATGCCGCTGCTCGCGTTCCAGTGCCTGCAGCAGCACGCCGACGCGCGCGCCCACCAGCTCCACCACGCCGCTGCAGGCCGCGCCGGGCGACCGCGTGCTGCGCGGCCGCGTCATCTCCTTTCTGCACCGCCTGGTCGAGTGCCTGGGCCCGCACCTGCTGCCCTACCTGCCAGCTGCGCTGTCAGCGCTGCTGCCGCCGGAAGCGGAGCGCGCAGACCTGCAGGACGCCTTTTTGCTGGTGCACCAGCTCATCACGCGGTACAAGGCTGCGCTGCAACCGCTGCTCATTTCGGTGCGGCGCTGGCCCCTTGAAACACTGCCTCTGGTTTCACCAAACAGCCCAGGATGGGTGGCGGCATGCCACGGCCACTGACTGGCAGCGGCGCACAGGTTCTGCCCGAGATCGTGCGGCGAGTGCATCTGCAGCTGCCCGCCGACTGGGACTGGACGGGCCGGAGCAGCTCCGCAGCGCAGGCCTCGACGTCAGGCGCGACCGGTGCGAGGCCCCTTCTTGCAACTGCTCTGGACGGCCTGCCTGCGCCGGGCTGCCCTGAGCCGGGCACCGGCGCTCTGCAGCGGCCAGCGAGGAGGCACGTGAGATGGCGGAGCTGCAAAAGTCCTACTTCAGCCTGCTGCACAGCGCGAGCGGCAACCAGCTGGCCGGCGCGCTGCTTCACGCGGGACCTGGCAATTTGGAGGCCATGCTCAAGGCGCTGCTGGCTGCCGCGGGGGGCCACGTGGAGCCGGCGACGCGGCGAGGGGCGGTCCAGGCAGGTTCTGAAAGCAATTGGGAGCAATCCCCGCGCTCAAGTGCAGGGAAATCCCAGAAATCACACCCGCCACGGCGCCGACTGCAGGTTCTGCAGCGTATCGTGGCAGAGGTGGGCGCTGCCGGCCAGCCGTTCGCTGGCTACCAGGACTTTGTGCTGCAGCTTGTGGGGCCGGTGGCACTCCAAAGCACGCTGACGGCAAGGCATTCTCGACCCTGCTGGATCACCGCAGGTGCTGCTCTACGAGCGCTGACCATGCCGCTGAATGCAGAGCGGGCTGGACGTGCGGGACGCGGCAGTAATTGCGCTGCTTGGCGATGTAGCGGTGCTGCTGCTGGCCCTGCTCAAGCAGGGCGGTTCGCCACTGCGACAACACATCGCTGCCAACGTGCTGCCGCCGCTCAGCCTGCCGCAGGATTTGCAGGTGCCTGCTGCACATTTTCTGCTTTCTTGTCAACCAGATCCCAGCTCGGTGGCAGCGTTCGGCTTCAGGATAGCGAATGCCTGAGCTGCGTCTTCCTGCCATCATGCAGGGACAGCTGCTGGAGGCACTGGACTCGGGCGAGCAGAAAACCCTCAAGGGGGTGCTGCGCAGCCTGGTGCAAGCTTCACCACACGCACCGCCAAATTCGAAACCACGGAGGTCGGCTGCTGTCGGCGTGAAGCCGGCGGCAAACCGCGCATCAATAACCTCTCCCGACACCAACGGCATGCTCTTGTGACCCGTCTTGCTGCTGTCATCCCACCCTCGATCGTCGCACCTGACCCATCTGCTGAGTGGCTCGAGCGAGTTGGCTTTCGTGTGTGCTTCACCAGAGAGCAATGAAACAGGAACCCAACAGGCGTCGGCTCCAGCCGTGTGCTGTGTCATGATTGTCACTCTGGAAAACCAAAGAGCAGTCATCACTGGTTGAGCTGCAGCTTCTGCTGCACCCACTCCTCCAGAATCTTGAAGGGCACAGGCTTGTACGGCCCTTCGTCTGCGTTGGCAGCGCTCGGCACCGCCGGCTCGGCCACTGGCCCAGCGTCCTCCTTGGGCTCATGGCCACGCAACTTGGCGATCTCTTGCGCCAGCGCCACCTTGGAGGGGGGAAGCGGCCACGTGAGCACCAGCAGCTGTGCGTCCTGCCACAGGTTCAGCGCCTGCGCCGCAGCAGGCGGCCAGCTTCTCAGCCAGGCCCCGACGGATGTCAGCTGGCAGCGCAGCTGTACCCCTACTGATTGGATGGCAGCGCTCGGGGCACACCGGCAGCTGAGCGGCGCGGTGCGGCGGCAGCGTGCGGCCCCAGCTGCAGCTGGAGCGAATGTAGAACTTGCACTGCTCCACGTGCATGTTGTCGACGCAGTCGCGCAGCCGGCGCACGAGCGAGGCAAAGTAGACGTGGTGGAAGGCGACCGAGCCGTCCCCGCCGCCCCCCTGCCTGCTGGCGCCGGCCGCGTCCACGCACGCCTGCGAGCGGCGGCGCTGGCCTGAGCGGACACAGCAGGGGACCTGCCTTGCAGGCACAGGCGCGCCCACAGGAGGGCTGCGCACCAAGATTGCCTGGTGCAGCTGCCCACGCTCACGCGTCAGCGCCTGCTTGCGCGCATGGTACTGGGCCAGGAGCGCCAGCAGGTAGTCCTCCTGCTCTCGCGACAGCCGCAGCTTGCGCTGCAAACAGGAGCCCTGACCACGTGAGTGCGCCCGGCATGCAGGCTCCCCGCCTGCATAAGGGTTGCAAATCGTGGCAGGCAGCCCACCAGAATGCTGAGGAAGAGCCCACTGGCCGCTTCAGGGGCAGGCTGCAGCGTGTCGCCCGACGTGGCCATCAGCTTGAACAGCAGCTGGGGGTTGAAGACCGCCAAGTAAGCCACCAAGCCGTGGCTTTCTGACATGAGCGCCTGCGCACACAGAGCCAGCTTGCCAGGCCGTGGGAGGTAGATTGTTGTGTCGTGATGCAGAGGGGCCAGACAGCCCACCTGCAGCTGTCTGCCTTCCACGTTGTCGGGGTCGCAGTCCGGGTTGGCCAGCAGCAGCTGGCCAGCTTTCAGCACCATCTCCTACCCGGCCACACACATGTCAGCCTTCTGTTTCTACATGTCCAGAGGCTGCCGGGCCCAGCATGCTGTGCACCTTGCGGATCCCACAGACTTCCTCGATGCTGAGGTTGAGCGCCTCCTCATACGTCCAGCGGCGCGGCGGCTGGACGGATGCCTGGAGTATAAGGCCCTGGCGCAGCATTCGCGGCTCCAAGCCTTCGTACCCCTCCTCAGCCGGGCAGTAGAACAACTCCTCCTGCTGCAACACTCGCGTCAGTTCGCAGCTCACCCAGGCCTGTGAGTCCGCGTTGGAGCCGGCAGGAGCAGAGAACGCACATGTGCGCTGGGCGCAGCGGCTGCCTGGGGCTGCTCGCTGCTCAGCCGCGCGTGCAGCTCCCTGACCTCGGCTGCCAGGGCACTGCGGTCGGCCTCCGCCTGGGCCACCTGCACTGCCAGCTCCGCCGCTGCCTGCTGCAACTGCCGCTTCTCCTCCTGCAAGTCAGCACCACGCCACGAAAGCCCCGTCTGTGTGGGAGAATCATGGCAATAAACATCACCTGTCTCTCCCCTCCCCGCGCACCTGCTTGCGCAGCCGGTATTTCTTCTGTGCTTTGCTGTTCTTCAGACGCACGCGCTCGAGCTTGCTGAGCGGCTCCTCCTGCGACGCCACCTCCGGCGCGGACATTGCTCTGGGTTCTGATGATGCGGCAGCTGTGGCCAGCTCGGTGACGCCGCTTGGGCGAGGAGATCGCAGTGCGCGACTTTGCAATGAAGGAAAAACGAATGGCGGACAACGGCGCCCTATTGCAGGCCTCAGCAACACCTGGCTCACGAGAGCCAGCCTCGGCTCGCCATGGCATTTGTGTCCTGCCCACAAGGCCCAGCTCAGCCGGTCGCAAAGGACGCGCTCGCTTGCAGCACGGCTGCAGCCTCCAGGGCGGCTCTGCTCAGCCCCGACTCGTCCGCCAGATGCCACTGCAGTCGCCGCCGACGCCCGCCGCGGCGTGGAGAACGCGGCCGCAGCTCCGCCTCCTCGCGCGCATCCGCCTCTGCAGTCGCCATGCGGGCGACCGCCCAGCCAAAGGCGGCGCGCTCTGCCGCCGGCGCCACTGCCCGGCGCGGCAGGCTGCCCGCCAGCACAGTGGCGATGTGCGCTGCTGCAGCGCCTGCATGACGTCGATTCTCAGGCAGAAAAATTCATTCAACATGGCAGCAGGCCTCCAAGGTTTGTGCGGGAGCGCACCTGTCTGGCGAGAGCTGGCCTGGTCCGCATCGGGAAGCAGGTGGCCCTGGGCAGCAGTGCGCAGCAGCCCGGCACAGACGCTCTCCACGCTGTCTGCAAGGGGCGCAGCGTCCGTCATCGATCCGGCCTCCTGCCATTCCCAGTCGTCCGAGAGGACGCAGTCTGTCTCCTCTGCTGCAGCCGTGCCCAGGCGTTGTGTCAGCCCTCCCTCTTGCGATGAACCAGGCGCTGCACTGCGAGGGCCTGCCAGCTCCCACCTCGCTCGCGCGAGATGCAGTCCAGCGCGGCCATGTCGTCCTCGACCCTGGCCAGCAGGTCCAGGGCGGCCGGCGTGGCGGCGTGGTCCTCCTCCCACCAGCCTGCTGCACAGCCACAAGTCAGTGGGTCCACACCTAAAACGAAAGAGCGGCGCGAATGGGCGGACTCGGGGACGTGCTGCGGTTGCTGGCTCCAGACGGAGCCGCCGCCTGCTCCAGCTGCGAGCTGATCGGCGCATCCAGCTGCGCCTGCAGAATGGATTGCCTGCGGGCGCGGCTGGCAGCGCTCAGGTCCTCCCCCACGGCTGGCCGCGGCCCTGCAGACAGGGCGGACCCCAGACCTGAGGTCGACTGCGCCGTTGGCGGCGGCTGCCCAGGGGGCGCGGGGCAGCGCGCGGCCCTCGGAAGCCAGGATGGCTGCCAGGCACTTGGCCGCCTGCTCGGCGCTCGGAGCCCGGAAGGCCAGGCGCAGCAGGTGCAGGCCCGCCAGCTGCTGCGGCGGCTCGGCGGCGGTGGATGTCATGACGATGGGCCGCTGCGGGCGCAGCCACACGCCTCAGGGCCGGGCCAGGAGCAAGGCGGCGGCAGCGGCAGCGACACATCCAGAGTGCACCTTGGAGTCGAGCACCAGCCCGGCCAGCGCGGCCAGGAAGCCCTTGTCCTCCTCCAGCAGGCTGTCGACCTCCTCAAAGACGAGCAGCGTGGCGCCGCCAGACGCGCCGCCGCCCTCGCCGCCGGGCAGCTGCCTCTGCTCGGCGAGTGCGTGCGTCAGGACGGCAGGGGTCGAGCCGTGGACCGCTCCGACAAGCACAGGCCCGCGTGCGTACCGTCAGCAACGCCTCGCTCGCGGCCGGCAGGCGGCTGGACTGCGTCGCCTCCCCGATGCTGCGCAGCACGCCGGCGCCCGAGCGGTCGGAGCCCGGGTTCACCTCCAGGATGCGCAGCCCCAGCTCCTGCACCGGGCAGGGCGGCCTCGGCGCCGGTCCGCTGCGCCCCGTGCGGCTGCCGGGGGGGGCCAGTGGCCACGGCAGGCGTGCCTGGGCGACGGCGCAGACGGCGGCGCTCTTGCCGCAGCCAGGCGGCCCACTGAGCCAGGCGGCTGCGAGGCCCGTCGGCTCGCCGGCACTGCCCTCCTCGTCGCTGCTGAGCTCGCGGTAAGCCTTCCGCCCGACGCCTCGCTGCGGCGCCACGCCCACGTCAGCCTTGGTCAAGTCGGTGGGGAGGTGCACGATTGCAGCGCGCCGGGGAAGCGGCTCGCCTGCAGCCACTCGCCGTCGCTCTCCGAGCCGCTGGCCGCCTCGTCCAGCTCCGCGGCAGCCGGCCCACCGGGCCGCCAGTCCCGCAGCCACGCGAGCAGCTCGGCGGCCGCCTCCTGGTTACCGCACACCTGCCAGGGCACGCACTCGTCGGCAGCGTCCCCCCACCACCGCTCTGCGCACGCTCCCCTGCTGACCCAGCTCCCCCAGCCCACTGGCCGGCTGGGGCGCACAGCAGCTGCGCTGGCAGGCCGGTAGCGCTCGGTCCAGAGCGCGTGCGCCGCTTCGTCGGTGGCCGGCAGGGGGGTCGCCGCGTGCGGCGGCCAGGCCACGCCCGCGGGGTCGGCGCCGGGCAGCGCCGCCGGGCCCGCCCACAGGAGCACGCTCGGCGTGCCGGCAGCCGCCGCGGCATTCAGCAGGGACTGGTGACTGTGGCGGGGCGCCTCTGCTATCTGCCAGGCACCCCGATGTGGCTGCTCCCGCGATGCGGCATCGCCATCCTGCAGCAGGCGGGCCCCTCGTGTCAGTGCATGGCCAGTGCCCTCTGCAGAGCCGCTGAGCCGTGAGTTTGCGCCGTCCGGGAGGCCCACCTGCGTGACGTGGATCGGTGGCATTGCGGGCGGCAACGGCGCTGCGGCCTGCGAGGCCGGCGCCCTGGCCGCCGAGCCTGCGCCTGCCTCGGGTGCTGCTGTCGCCGCCGGCCGCCGGTCGAAGAAGGGGTTGGCCTTCTTGTTGCCCTGGAACGCCGCTCGCTCCTCCTGGCGCTGCCGCTTCTCGGCCTGCAGCTGCTGCACGGCCTGCGCATGCGTCTGCACGACGGCCGCCGCCTTGGCCTGCGCGCGCCGCCGCTTCCTCTGCGCGGCCGTCATGAAGAACTCGGAGCCCGCGGCCGGCGGTGACTCGCTGCTCGCTGCCCGCGGCCGAGCTCGCCGCCTGGCTGGCCGGGGCGTAGCCTCTGACCCCGACCAGCTGGAGTCCGAGTCTGAGCTGGCCAGTGGTTCCGCCGAGCTGGATGCCTGCTTGGCCGTCTGCATTCGGCCGCAGTAGGGGGTCAGCCGGGCACCGTGCCAAACTGGAACCATTGACTGCAGGGCCGCAAACGTCGCACCCGCTGCTGCCTGCGCCGTGCAGAGGCGGGTCTCGAGTCGGGCTCGACGCACACGACCTCAGGCTCAGGACTGGCCATGCTGTCCGCGGCTGCAACGCGCGCAGCGCACTCAGCGACCGCCTCAAAGCCCGTGACACGCAGGATGCCTGCAGCTGCGCCGGTTTGAGCGACCTGGCTTGCCGCGTTTGCCTGCTGCCTTGGCCACCCGCTGTCTGCTCCTGCCCTGGCGTGAGGGGCTCGGCGCAGCGGCCTCCTCATCAGAGGACCCAAGATCGATTGCAGGCCCGCCTGCCGGGGCTGCATGAGCGCTGGCACCGTCTGCAGGCAGGTGCGCCCATGTGAGTGGCGCCCGCCAGCAGTAGCAGCACCTGGCTCAAACTCAATAGCAGCAGCGGCAGCGCGTCACCCTTCCGCTCTTTGGATGCGGCCTCAGTGGCGACTGGCTTGCTCGACATGGCGATCCGCTTGCGCGATTTTGCGCCGCCATCCTCCCCTGCAATCACAGCCCAGAGGATGAGCGCAGGCCCGGGGGGACGAGTGTTTGTCAACTGGGTCGGAGGGAAGACGTGCCCTTGCGGAGACGCTTCAGCACCGCAGGCTTTCTGGCCGCTTTCGGCTGGGCACCAAGCCCGCCTGCTTCTGGGGGGCAGCCGAGGGGCGCCGGTGACGCAGACCGCCCGGTCGCCTGCTGAGAGTCTCCTGCTGCAGGGGTGTCTGCGTGTGGCCTGGTCTCTGGGGCCAAGCGGCTCTTCGAGTGCGGAGTGCGAGCGGGCCTGCAGCAGCCCGCCAAGGAGCTCAGTGCTCTCAGAGGAAGCTGACCTGTGAGTGCTCACAAAGAAGCCAAAAAATTGCGACATGCGAGCTTCTGATGCTCCGGCTTGCACGACAGGCAGCCCGGAGATTTGAAAGCGTAAGTGGTAGAAACTGGGAGAAAAAGGTTGCCACATACCTGCTGGGCTCGTCGCGCGGCGGCGAGCCGCGCTGGGGGCTCTCGGTGATGTCTGCATCCAAGCAGAACGCGCTCATCCCTGCAGCGGCGCCGCGTCCAGCGTTTCGTGGACCATCACCAACCGAATTTTGCAAGCTCTTTTTGTGGCCAACCAGCAACCAGCGGAACCGCAGCCGAGATGCCGCTTGCTCGATTGGACGAGTCGTTCCCTGCAGCGCTTTCCAGCGATCGCGATGCTGGCCGGTAAGCTCCGCGGCTGCAAGGCTGCACGGCTGTCCAGTGCTCGGATGAGCTCGAGACAATGACGGTGTGTGGGTTTGCCGCGGAGCGGGTTTCAAGTTTGTATGAGGACCTCGCCGCTCTCCACTGTTAGCGGTTAGAAGCAGAGCACGGGACCACATGACACCACTGGCGACTCGCAGGGGAGCGGTGTCCTAGGCTGGACGTCACCTGCGACCAGTGGTCGCCAGTGAGGCATGGCAGTAGACGCCAACGACTTTGACAGGCCGTCGGCAGGCCACATAAGGCGGTTAGGCGCTCAGCCCTGCATTCGTGACGTCGAGACGCTGCACGCAGATCTCGCTGCAGCTCGCCTTGCAGCGACAGGGGGAGTCGTGATCCGGTGGGCTGGCTGTCTGAGCAGGGAGCCGCGCAAGCCGGATTACAACAAGCTCGTTCCACTAATTTACGCGCCTGCCCTGCCACTGCGTGAGGACCTTTCCTCCTGGGCCACTGCCACCCCGCCCCTGCCTCCTGGCACTCACTCTTCTCTCCTTGCAGTGCGACTGGCCCTCCAAAATCGCGTGCGACCAGCTGTACGTGACGGCGTGTTCGGCATAGCTGTGCTCACAGCACTGGCGCACGCTGGCTGGGTGATGAGTGGTGACAGCTCGATGGGCGGCGGCACCTGACCAGCGGCTGCTTGGCCGGCGAGGTGGTTGGTGCCCAGAGTTTGACGCGATGAATCGGCAACAATGTGCTTGTGCTTTGCTAGACAGCCGCTGGCCGGAAGCAGGGCATTCACAAGCTTGTTACACGCTCCTCACGAAGCTCAGCTGGTCTCCTCGCCGCCTTTCCGCACATTGTGCTTCTGCGCGTACCGCTGCAGCAGCGCGACACACGGTCTCAGTTTCCTGCTTGTCGACGGAGGGTGTGTCAGTGCTTCCCAATGGTAGTAATATTTGGGAAGAGGGGCAGCGACAAACCTGGTTCCGCAGGAACTTGGGGTCCATCTGCAGGGCGCAGCCACACGCATCAGGCCGCAGCATGCGCCAGACTGCCCCGAGGCAGCAGCACGGGCAGTGAAAACGGTCTGCTGCCAAGGATCACGGCTAGGCGACGGGCCATACCCCCTTCCTGGAGGTGTACTTCTGCTTCTTCGGCTTCTTGATGCCATTCTTGTGCCACTTGTAGCTCTGGTTGTGCGCCGTGTGGTTCTTCGACTTGGCCATCGCGGCAGCCGCCTCTGCTCCACGCCCCCTGCGATGCCAGCCCGCCCGGCTCTCAGACCTTGGGCCTTGGCCTCGCCAGATGAAGCGTATCATCCTTGCAGACTGCTTCTGCCAGACAGCGGCCCGCTGTGCTCCCCTGACCGACGCTGGCGCCCCGCTTCGGTGCAAGATCTCCCCGCCAGCGGACCCGGCGTGCCGCGTGAGATGCACCCCGTGACTAGGCTCAGGACGCGGAGAGGTACCTGCTTTGTCTTGTCTACCTGCGGGGCAGGCCGCCATTGGGAGTGCCCACCATAGGCCAGGTTGGCGGCTTGCCAAAAACTTGTTCAGCTCTTCTGTCCTCAAAACCACCAGGACCAGCAGTTGTCAGTATCGCAGCCATGGGGGAGAAGCAGTCCGGCACGTGCAAATGGTTCAACGCCACGAAGGTGCGACAATTGCTGTTCCGTGCCGCCGCCCGATCCGGGAGCATCAGAGCACTCCCGCGCCGCTCGACAGCCGGGATTCGGTCTCGAACGTCTTGAACTGCATGCTCGCTGGCCTCCGAGCCGTGGCGGAGCGGGAGCAGTCGCGGGGATCCGGGCGGGCGATCCGGCCGAGCGCTGCCCGTCACAGCGCCTCCTTGTGACGCCGCCTGCCTGGCATGCCGACAGGGCTTCGGCTTCATCACGCCCGATGACGGCGGCGAGGACCTGTTCGTCCACCAGGCGCGTGATCTCCCGCCAGCATCAGCGAGATATGTATCTGCGCGCCCGATCCCGGCTCGATTCTCCACGCCCCCTCACCCCTCCGCCCCCTCCGCTGCCCGCGGTCACTTTACTCGCCTGCATATTCCGGCCCACTTGGGCCGAGCGCTTCGGGACGCCGGCGGCCGAAGCGCAGCCGTTTCGGGATTCCCGCCCGACACCCAACCGCCCCGATACGTGTTGCCGCCTGCCGCCGTCGCAAAGCTTCGGGGTCCTGTAATCTCGTGTGTCCCGGCGCTCACCGCCGCCACAGCGGCCCCGCCCCGAGCCGCCGCGAGTTTAGGGCACGCGAGCTCGTGATCTGACCCACCAATGGTGCCCCGCAGACGAGCATCGTGTGCGAGGGCTTCCGCAGCTTGAAGGACGGCGAGAAGGTCGAGTACGTGGTCGAGCAGGTGCTGTTCTGCCCCTTCTGGGGGCACGCCTTGCTCACCCAGCTGGCCCAGTATCCTCACCCGTTCCCTCGCTGCTGCAGGGCCAGGACGGCCGTGCGCGGGCCGTGCAGGTCACTGGCCCCGGCGGAGCGGCGCCGGAGGTGTGCCCAATGGCCATCGCTCTTGCCCAAATGTCTCGCTGTGCAGGCCCACTAAACCCTGCTGCTTGTACAGGGCTCTGACCGGCCAGACTTTGGCGGCGGCGGCGGCGGCAGCTACGGCAGCGGTGGCGGCGGCTACGGCGGTCAGCTCCATGTCCCACTCTGCACAAGCGCCCATCGCGGAGCTCAAAGGGGGGTGGAATAAGCTCTGCTTGTCCATGCAGGTGGCGGCGGCGGCTATGGCGGCCGCGGCGGCGGCGGCTACGGCGGCCGCGGCGGGGGTGGCTACGGCCGGGTGCGCCCTCGCACCTACAGTTGTCGCTGGCCAGGAGGGACATTACACGCACCGCTTTGGCCTCCCATTTACCCACTTCTTGTTGTCGCTAGGGCGGCTACGACCAGGGCGGCTACGGCGGCGGCGGCTACGGCGGCGGCGGCGGTGGCTACGGCGGCGGTGGCGGCGGCTACAATCAGGTGCGTGTCTGTTTCCAGCCCAGGCAGCGCTGCACCCTGCGCTGCGGGCTAGCGCATCCCGCACTGATGTTTCCCAAATTCACCCTGGGATAGCGCTCCCGAACTGATTTCCCCAACTTCACCTTGCAGGGTGGCGGCGGCTATGGCGGCGGCGGCCGCGACAACTACAACAGCGGCGGCGGCGGCTACGGCGGCGGCGGCTACTGAGCCCCCACCCTGGCCGGGCGCCTTGGCGCGGCATGCATGCCTCTTCGTAAACAGGGGCAACACTGCCGGTGCAGGCGGTTCCCTGCCTTGCACGCCAGGCTGCCGGCCTAGCTCGTGGCCCTGCGTGTTGCCTGTGCTAAGTGCTGCTCTGGTTTCGCATTGAAGCCGTGGAATGCCCTCTCAGCAGTGAGATGTCACCCGCGCGTCTCGTGCTCCGGTCGGCCTCATCCGAGTGTAATATGGCCCAGGCGCAGCACACAACTTGTCGGCGAGTTCCGTGCACGGTTTTGGCGTCCAGGCCCTGAGCTTCCCAATTTTTCTCTAAACGCTGCTCGCTTGGCGGCATCACAGCCCCGTCTGGCCGTGCGGATGGGCGGCGGACCGACGAGATGTTGACGGCGGCTGAGATTGACGCCAAGGCCCGCGCCCTGGTGGCCGAGGGCGTGAGTGAGTCCCTTCCATCACCAATCGACGCGCATCTGCTCGCGCTGCCTGCCGCCTCCTGGTCACGCCAGTGGCCTGCACTGTTTCTCAGTACGTGCGCAACCCATCACTATCGGCTGTACGCCGCGCGGGCGCCTGCCGAAACCGAAACAGCGCCGCTGCGGAACGGAACCGGATGTTGGTCGCGTGGCGGGATCTGGGGTCGTTCGCGCGCAACAACCAGTCGGCATTCACTCTTCGGCAGCTCATACGTCTATTGTGATCGACAGTCGGGCCTCATGCGCGGCAAACTCGCGGGATTGTCGATTTTGATGGACCGATCGAGGTGCCTCCCGCGCCTGGAGCCGCTCCTGCGGTGCGTGTGGCTGCAGTAGCTGCTTTAAACTCGCTCGTGCTCATCGTCAGCCCGCAGCAGCGCCCTCCCCCGCGTCCACAGGCCTTCACCAGCCACGAGCTGTGCAGGTCGGCGTGACCCGGCGCACGCAGGCTCTGACCAGGGCAGCCGGCAGCTTGCCTGCACCAGGCTTATTGGGGGACTCAAAGGCATCGCTGGACATGACAGCTTGCATGCCCCGGCCTGGCTCCCCGCCGGAGTCGCAAAGCGGCCTGCGCCCCAGCCAAGGCCCCAGGCGTAGGCGGAGGCTGAGTCACGCCATGCTGGTGCCGCAGCGCTCGAGCAGCAGGCGGCGCTGGTGGCGGAGGTCAAGGAGAGCATCGAGCTGGTGCACACGTCCGAGTATGCCAAGTTCCTCGACGCCTTCCTGGGCCCGCTGCAGGCCATCCTGGCCGGCGTGCCGCCCGCCAGCCAGGAGTCGACGCAGCACAAGCTGCGCCACACGGTGCTGGAGATCATAAACAGGTGAGGGCGGCCGTCCGCCAGCAGGGAAGCACACGTGTCCAGCGCCCGTGTCAGGCAGCTGACGGCAGGCGGGCGCAGGCTGCCGACGGGCGAGGCGCTGCGGCCGCGCGCACACGACCTGGTGGACTGCTTGCATGCGGCGCTGGTGTCAGACAATGAGGCCAACGCGCTGCTGTGCCTGCGCGCCTCGCTGGACCTGCACCGCAACTTCCGGCCGATGGAGGAGGCCAAGGTGGCCGCCTTCATGGACTGGGTCCAGGGGGTGCGCCCGCCGCCCTGCCCCTGTCGCCTGCCCAGAGCTGAGGGCTCCGCCTCGGCTCTCGGCGCTGAGCTGGTGCGCCGCGCTGCAGCTGTACCGCAACGTGGAGCAGACGTGCAGCCACTTTTTTCAGGCGCTGCCTGCCCAGGGGGGCGCGATCCCGCCCCTCGAGTTCTCGCCCAGCAACCGGTCCTTCAAAGTCCTCGCAGAGACGCCGCTGCACGGTGCGGCCGAGCCGCTCGCGTGGCGCTGCCCCCCCCCCCCCCCCTCGTTATTGAAACTCAGGGCGGGAATGCCGCTTACGCAGTCATGTTCCTCTTCAACGTGTACCCGCGCATGGTCTCGACCTGGGCGCAGACGCTCGTGCCGCTCATGGTCAACTGCGTCTCCCTGCCAGGTACCCGGCCCTGTTGCCGGCCCGCACGCCCCCCCCCCCCCCTTCGGTCATCTGCCGGGCGCCACGCCGCCGAGCTGCCCGCCGCCGCTCGCCCGCAGGCCCCGACCCGGCGACGCTGCCAGAGGCGCTGCGCCCGGCGTACGCCGACCTGAAGAACGCGCAGGTCAAGTCGATCAGCTTCCTCACCTACCTCGCGCGCTCGCCGTCCGGCACCTACGTGCGCGCGCACCAGGCGCGCGCCCCCGCCGGGCCCCCCGCCGCCTCCGCCGCACGCGTGCGCGTGCGACGAGCAGCCGGCCGGCCGCGCAGGAGGCGGTGGCGGGCGCGCTGGTGCGCGCGCTGCAGACGTGCCCCGACCAGACGGCGATGCGCAAGGAGCTGCTGGTGGCCGCGCGGCACGCGCTGGCGACGGCCATCAAGGCGTCCTTCTTCGGCAAGCTGGACACGTTGCTGGACGAGGCGGTGCTGGTCGGGCGCGGGCGGCACTGCCAGGCGGAGCTGCGCCCGCTCGCCTTCTCCATGCTGGCCGAGCTGGTGCACCACACGCGGCACGACCTGACGCTGCCGCAGCTGTCGCGCGTCGTCTACATCTTCTCCCGGTCGGCCGCCGCCGCATCCCACCCTGGACAGCAGCAGCAGCCCCCCCCCAGCGCCTGCCGCGGCCGCGCCGGGCTGAGCAGCGCCCCGCCGCTCCGCGCGCGCAGGAACATCCACGACGACAGCCTGGCGTGCAGTGTGCAGTGCACGAGCGTGCGCCTGCTGATGAACCTGGTCGAGATCGTGTTTGGCCGCCGCGGCAACCCGGCGCTCGCGGAGCAGCACCGCGCGCTGCTCGGCCGCGTGCTGGACGCCTTTGTCTCCAAGCTGTCCGTGCTGCACCGCTCGCTGCCGCGCCTGCTGCAGCCGCGTGCGCCCCTCCCCGCCCGCGCCGCCCGCGCCCGCCGCACGCCGCGCCTGCCCGCCGGGCGCCGAGGCGGGCGGCCGCGGGGGTGCAGTGCAGGAGCGCAAGGCGGCCGCCCGCGAGGCGGGCCAGCAGGCGGGCGAGCGGCCGGCGCCGCCGCGCACGTGGTCGGCCGCCGCCGCCGCCGCGGAGGCCGGCGGCGAGGAGGGCGGCGCCGCCGAGCCGCCGGCCGAGCGGCTGATCCTGTACACGCTGGAGAAGCCGGAGGCCGAGCGCGAGGCGGCCGACGCGCGCAACACGCTCAACGTGCTGATCATGGGCCTCAAGACGGTGCTCTACTCGCTCGCCAACTACGGCAACGCGGCGCCGCCGCGCCCGGGCCAGGCGCCCGCCGCCGCCGCCGCGGGGCTGCGCGACGAGGAGATCCGGCTGGCGGCGCGCGCGGTGCGCTGCGGCCTGCCCTGCCTGCGGCTGTCGGCCGCCGCCGGGCGCGCGCCGGGCGAGCGGGACGTCAACGCGTACGACGCCTTTGCGGACATGTTCTCCGTCATCTCGGCGTGCCTCCCGCCGCCCGCGCGCCACCCGCGTGACGCCGGTGCACGCGCTCGCGCTCGGCCTGACGCGGCAGCCGCGGCCGCCCCCGCAGGACCCGCGGGACGTGGTCGAGATGTTTGCGCTGCAGATGGGCTTCATGTTCCGCGCGACCATGGAGGACCCGCGCCTGCTGCGCGTCTACATGTGCATCCTCAACTCGGCCGCGCAGCGCCACTTTGGCGCCGTGCTGCTGCAGTTCCTCATGCGCGAGCGGCTGCCCGCGCTGCAGCGCCCAGAGTCCAAGGTCGCGGCCGGCCGCGCCCCGCCCGGCCGGCCGCTGCCGCCGCCCCGGGCAGCGGAGCTGACACCCGGCGGCCGGGCCTGCCGCAGGAGGGGCAGCTGACGCTGAAGCTGTGCATGCTGTTCCTGGAGGCGCTGAAAAAGTATCCACAGAGCCTGGAGCAGGTGCTGCTGCCGCTCTTCCCGGCGCTCATCAACCAGCTGGTGCAGCTGACGACCGAGGCGGAGGTCCGGCCACCCCCCGCCTGCCCGGCCGCGCTCGGTCCTGCGCTCGGCGCAGCGCCGCCCGAGCCCCGCCACCCCGGCGTGCGCGCAGGAGAAGGCCGGCTACGTCGACCTCATCCTGCAGCTCTTCCGCACGCTGACCACTGGCAGCTTTGACGCGCTCTCGCTCGTCTTTGGCGGCGCGGGCGGCACGCCGACGCTGCTGCCGGGCGTGCTCAACCTGCTGACCGGCATCCTGGACGGGCCCAACTCGCTGCTGCTGCGCGACAAGGTGACGGAGGCGTGCCTCATCACGCCCGCCAGGTGCCTTCCCCCCCCGGGTGCCCCCCCAAGCACCGCCCCCCCCCCCCCTCCCTGAGGCTCGGCCCCCCGTGCGCGCAGGCTGAGCGAGCAGCTGGCGGGGCTGCCCAAGCTGATGGCGCCGCTGGCGGCGGCCATGGAGGGCGGGCCGGAGCTGGTGGCGATCGCGATGCGCACGCTCGAGTACTGGGTGGACAGCCTGAACCCCGAGTTCCTGGAGCCCGCCATGGCCGGCATCTCCGACCGCCTGCTGGCCGCGCTCGCGTCGCACCTGCGCCTGCCGCCCTACCCGCTCGGCAGCAAGGCGCGCCCTGCCGCCGCGCCGGCCGCGCGCCGCCCCGCCCCGCTGCGACCGCACGGGCTCAGTCGCGGGCCCCGCGCGGCGCGCAGGCGCTGCAGCTGCTGGGCAAGCTGGGCGGGCGCAACCGCAAGAGCCGCGAGCCGACGCCGCTCGGCTACCGGGACAACACGGAGCACGGCCTGCGCGTCGTGCTCACCTTCCCGCCGGCCACCACCTTCCTCATGCCGCTCGACCGCATCCTGCACATGTGCCAGCGCCTGCTGGAGCAGCCGCCGCCCGCGGCCGCAGCCGCCGCCGCGCCGGCCGCGCCCGAACAGCGGCGCGAGGCGCTGCGCGTGACCCACATCTGCGCGGCCGCCGTGCTCAACCTGCGCGCGCCGCTCGAGTCGGCGCTGCCCGGCCGCTCGGTCGACAAGCTGGCCGCCATGCTGTTCGGCCCAGAGGTGCGCGCCGCCGTGCTGCAGGGGGCCCGGTGCCGCGCTGCTGCTGCTGCCGACACAGGGGGGGGCCGCCGTCCCGCTGCAGGCGCCGCCCCGCATCGAGAGCGGCAGCAGCAGCAACGAGCTGGGCGTGAAGACGCGCATGCAGCTGCTGTCGGAGCGCCAGGCGCGCCCTCCCAGCCGGGGGCCGACCCGGCTGCCCGCCGCCCCCGGTGGCGCTGACCGCCCGCGCCGGCGCGCCCGCAGACGCTCAAGGCGCTGCTGAGCAGCCTGATCGGCTGCGCCGGCGACCCCGAGCTGGGCGAGGCTGCCGAGCCGTTCGCGATGGCCGTGTCCCGCCACTTTGCGCTGCTGTACTGCGCGGGCACCGGCAACGTGCGCGGGCCGGAGGGCCGGCTGCAGCGGCGGCTCAGCCTCAAGGAGCTGGACACGCACGTCTTCCTCGAGGCGCTGGTCGAGGCGCGCCCCGTTCCCCCCCCCCCAGGGCGCCCGCCCCGCCGGCCGCCACCCGCCGCATCCGAGCGCCAGCCCGCCGCGCCGCAGGTGCTGGCCGCGGAGGACAAGCGGCGCAGCGCGGCCGCGCTCAAGTGCATGAAGCTGTTCGTGACGACGCTGCTGGAGGTGGCGCACGCGCAGCGCCGCCTGCACATCGCCCGCGTGGCGGCCGCCGAGCGCGAGCGCGAGGCGAGCAAGTCGCCTTCGGCCGCGGCCGGCGGCAGCCCGGCGGAGGCCGACGCGTCCAAGAGCCCCTCGCCGCACGTCAAGGTGCCGCGCCCGCCCGGCCCTCGCAGGCAGCGTGCGCTGCGGGGGGCGGCACTGACCGCCGCAAACGCGCGCAGGAGGAGGACGGCAAACAGGCTTCCAAGGGCGGCAGCCCGCGCGCGTCGCCGGGCAAGCCGCCGGCAGTCAAGGGTGCGTTTGCCTCCGACCGTGGGGCGCGGCCAGGCCGTGCCCGCCGGCACTCAGCCGGGCGCACGCGGCCGCAGAGGGCGCGTTCCCGCCCGTGCTGGACGACTTCATGGGCCGCCTCATCCACTGCTGCTACAGCAACTGCTGGGCCACGCGCTTTGGCGGCGCCACCGCCATGCTCATCGTCGGCGGCAAGTGAGGCCCACCAGGCCCCGGCGAGCCCGCTGCTCCGCTGCGCGATCGCGGGCAGCTGCCGACGGGCCGTCCCGCGCCCCCCTGCAGGCTGCCCCTCGGCCAGCTGGTCTCCAAGCTGGCGGCCTGCACCAAGGCGCTGCTGGCCGTGCTGCGCGGCCTGCCGGAGCACGCGGCGGCCGAGCGGCGGCAGCTGCGCGACTCGCTCGAGTTCCTCATCCGCCGCTGCCTGATACGCGGCGACCCGGCGCAGGTGCGCCCGCCCGCGCCAGGCTGTACGCGCCGCAGCAGGCGACGGCCGTTCGGGCGCTGAGCGGCGGCCCGGCTGCTGCAGGGCGGCGCCGGCAAGGAGGCGGGCGACGCGCCCGCCGGCGACTCCCCGCCGGTCGGCGAGGACGCCGAGATGGCGGACGCCCCTCCGCTGGAGGTGAGCTTTCCGGCCCTTGTGGGCGCCGAGTGCCGCGCGCCGCCGCTCACCCCCCGGACCGGCCTCGCCTGCCTGCAGGCCGGCAAGGAGGCGGGCGAGAAGGCGGCAGGAGAGGACGTCGAGGCAAGCCCTGCCGCCGGCCGCGGAGCGTGGCCCTGCTCGCAGCACAGCAGCCGGGCGCTGAGCTGGGCGGCGGTGCAGATGGCTGATGCCGAGGGCGGCAAGGAGGGCGGCGAGGCGGGCGGCCCCGCGCCGGACGCCGGCCAGCAGCCCGCGGCGGAGGCGGCCCGCGGCGCGCCCCGGCGGCCGGCCATCCGCGCGGCGGCCGAGGAGCGCGCGATCGGCAACGTGGTGCACGTGGCGGCCATGGCCATCTTCAACGCGCGCGGCTCGGAGGAGCTGCGCTCGGCCGCCGACCTCGTACTCAAGGCGCGGCGGCGACCCTGGCCGGTGGGGAGGGAGCGCGGCCCCGGCCGTGCGGGCGCTGACGCTGGCGCGCGCCGCACCGCAGCTGGTGGGCGAGGCGACCGGCAAGACCACCGCGCGGCTGCTGGGCGGCGTCCTGGACAAGCTGCAGCCCCCGCTGACCAAGCGCCGCCTGCTGCCGCTGCGCCACGTGCCGCAGCAGACCGGCTACGCGGCCGGGCTGACCTACTGCCTGCAGCAGCAGCCGCCGCTGCTGCCGCTCACGCCCGTGCGGCGCCGCCCCCGCGAGCGCCGCCACTGCCAGCTTCGGGGGCCAGCCGGGAGCAGGCGGCTCAGCGCGGCGCGCCCCGCAGGAGGTGGTGGGCCTGGTGCGCGACGCGGCGACGATCTGCGAGCAGGACGCGGCGCTGCTGGTGCAGACGCTGGCGGCCAGCGCGCGCCAGGCGGCGGTCGACGGCCTGCCCGCGCTGCGCGCGCAGTGCCTGCGCCTCGCCTGCGCGGCCATGCACTGGCACGACTTCAGGCAAGCCCGCCCACGCGTCCCGTGACCCGCTTTTGCGCCCGGGCTTGGGCAAAGCCCGCCGGCGGCCCGCGCGCGCACACACACGCACACACACACACGCGCGCGGCGCGCGCCGGTGGCCGCCGTCGGCGCCCGCCGCGTCGCCGG
>BHFV01000416.1:0-26236 GCA_003568905.1 Trebouxiophyceae sp. KSI-1
GGGGGGGGGGGGGGGGGGATACTGCGATGGTGGCGGCCTTGGCCAGGTGCCAGCCGGCGTCCTCCACAATGGTGGAGCGCACGTAGACCATGGTGGAGTAGGAGGCCTTTGAGTTGGAGGCCGGCGGTGGCGTGTAGGTCCCGTCCGGCGCGACCTTGGCGTACCTCATCAGCATGTTCTCGCGCGCTGCGGGCGGGGGCCGATCGATTAGGGTTCAATCGATTGGCGTTAGGGTTTTGGGTCCAGGATTATGACGACGATTTACTAGCAGGTTTTGCGAGCGGAAGGGGGCGGGGGCATGGCATGCCGGCGCCTGCGAGGGCTCGCGGCATGCCGGCGCGCTTTCTCGCCGGAAGCTTGTTTGCTGCAAGGCGGTGAGCTGGGATGGAGCCCTGTGGGAGCGACGCGACTGCAGTGTGGCGCGTACGCATTGCAGGCGGAGGCAGCAGAGCTCAAAGCACACTCGGAGTGGGTGACTGGGGGAAGGGGGGACTCACGGAAGCGGTAGTGGTCAAACTGCAGGAAGCCGTTGTCGACCGCGTTGTAACCTGCACGCGTCACGTTACTTAGCGCAAAATTCCTGGTCAGTGCGCATCAGGGCCACCGTGAGGCAGCAAAGGCCAGATCCAGGGCAGCCAGCACTCATCGCCTGGCTTGGGGGGCCAGACTCGGATTCAAGTCCGGCAAAATAGGCGCATGCATAGCCCGAGGCGCGTGCAAATGGCAACACAGTTCTCCCTAGGCAGCAGTGGCAATGGAGACATGCTCGATCCACCTCGCGAGATGCACGTGTTTTCCGCAACTAGAAGCCGGCGCTTCCCCCACGAACATTGAGGGCGAATGCCGGGAAAAGCCGCGTTCACTCCCGGCCGCCTCCCTGTCTGCAGCATCTGCGCGGTGGCGTCTCTGCAGCGGATCTTTAATTGAGCAGATCTGGCGGCGCCGCACCGAACTTGGGGCCGATGTCGCCCACCTTGACGCCCGGCAGCGGGCGGTGCGTGGCCATGTCGCGGATCTGCACCACAAACGCGTGCGGGCCGTAGTCCTGCGGGCGGCCGCAGATCACCGATTCAAAATTTGAAACATTGAAATGCTCGGAACATGAACCCTCTTGCAAAATGTCAGAGGCTGATGGAAGGGAGCGCCACCACGGTGGATGTTGCATGCTCCCAGAGCAACAGCCTGGAAGCTGCCGGCGACAGCAGCCGTGCGCAGCAGCTCGAGTGCGGCACTGCAGCGCCTGCAACCCACAGGCTGCTGCTGGAGCAGAGGCGGCGGGTGGGAAGCCGCGCCTTGCCCTTGATGAAGAGGCGGGCCATGAGGATGACGTGCGTGGACGTCTTTCCGAGGCCTGGCACGAACAATGCAGCAGACGATGAGTCAGCGTTACATAACCACGTCTCCCTCCCGCCCAGCCCCCGGCCACGCCTGTAGCTGTGGCGCCTCGGCGCGCGCGCATTCGAGCGGCTCCCGCGGCTGCTGGCTGCTTGGGCGGCCTCCGAGCGCTGCCTGGGCACGGCTGCAGGTGCGGGCGGCCTCCTTGCGCAGATTTCGGCCCTGCATGCTGCAGTGGTTTGGCTCCTGTGACCGTAGGAGGGGAAGGCGCACCGCCGGGCCACCACTTGGTGGCGGTCAGCGTGGGCGAGTGGGCCACAAACTCCTGCGTCTCGGGGTCGTAGGTCGCCGTCGTCTGCAGCCCCCGCACAAAGGTGCCGTGCCCCAGCTCGGTCTGCGCGTACGTGCCCACCAGCTGCAGGCTCGCCGCCTTGGGCAGCCACTCGGCCTGCTGCTCGGGGCTGGCCTGGGACATGAGCGTCGGGATGAACATCTGCGGCGCGGCCGCACGCTTGTCAGCTCACCGGCCTGTGCAGCTGTTGGTGGAACTCGCGGCCGGGCCCATGGGGCAGGCGGGCAGGAGCGGGAAGGCGGACCCCGATGTGCAGCTCCAGCCCGCCCGGCATGTTGAGCATCTTGCGCGCCTCCTTGGCCTCCTCTAGCGTCAGCTGCTTCTTCTGCACCAGGCCCCTGCGGCAGGCGCACGGCAAGCTCTGGGCTGCCGGGCAGCGGGGGCGCGAGGTGGGTGAGGGGCGGGGGGATGCGGGGGGCGGACCAGAGGCCGATGCCCGCCTCCAGCGCCTTGACATACTCCTCTTGGCGCGAGTAGTAGTACCGCTGCGCCTTGTCGCCCCACGGCTGCGCCTGCAGCACCTTGACCACCTTCTCCCTGCAGTGTTTCCGGGCGGCATCAGACCTGGCCTTGGTCACAGTTGAGGGCAGGCCCGTTCAGCTGCGGATAGCGAACATGCTTGTATTGCAGGCTCACAAGCGAGCAGCCGTGCGAGCTCGGGGCGTAAGCAGCTGGGCATTGACGACGGCAACCAGCTGCCGAGAGCTATGTTGGAGCGGGCATCGCAGCCTCGACGGTGCCAGACGTCAGGAAAAGGCGTGCAGTCAGCGTGGTGATAGGCACATCGGTGTCGGGGGGCCCCGGCCGGCTGCAGGCGGGGGAAAGGCCTGCACACTAGTACTGCGATTTCTCGGCGGCTGCGCTGTCGGACGGTCTCGCTACCTGGTGTCCAGCACCTCCTGGCCACCATTCAGATGCCGCGCCAGGCCCTGCACGTCGAAGCTCGTCCTGGCGCGCTCGCGCGCGATGTCGTCCGTCGGCTCGATGTGCGTGCGCAACACCACGCGCGACGATGACTCCACGAGCGCGCGAGTCCTCGCATCCGCCATCGTGCCGATTCTTATGAAAGCAGAGTGTCGGCGGTGCACATCACGGCGCCACCTAGGCCTTTACTCACCGCCCTCCTTTACCAGGCTCGACGGGACATGCCTCTCGTGGAGATCCATTGGCCGATTAAGCAAGTATACAACTAGTGCTTCCTCCTCCTCCCGGGGAGGCCGGGTGACAAGCAGGACCGGCACGATGGCCGGCTCCTCGCTGAGCCCGCTCGAGCACACGGCCATCGGCGCGCTGGCGGGCGTGGTGGAGGTCCGTATTGCGAGTCTTGGCATGGTGATGTGAAGTTTGAAGGCCATCGATCAACTGGCTGTCCTGATGGCATGCCCGCAGGTGTGCGTGATGCAGCCGACAGTGGCCGTCAAGAACGCGCTGCAGGAAGGCCGGCCGCTGCCTGCCAACCCGGCTGCGTACTACCGCGGCCTGGTGGTGCGGTTTCCTGCATTAAACTGCATTTCAGCGCTTGCCCTGGCGCCCGAGCCACATGTGCCTTTCAGTGGGCACATCCTCAGGCGCAGGCGGCCCGCAGGTGAACGCCGGCTCCATCGCGCCCATAACGGCCATCCAATTCGGCGCGCACCGCGCGTTTGAGCAGGCGCTGGCGGCGGCGACGGGCGGCGAGCTGGGGCGGGGGCTGCAAATTGCGGCGGCCGCCGGCGCGGGCGCCGCCTCCTCCGCGGTCGGCTGCCCGGCCGAGATGATCATGATCCAGCAGCAGAAGGCGGGGCGCAGCCTGGCGGGGGAGGCGCGCCACTTCCTGGCCACGCACGGCGCCCGGCGGCTCTACCGCGGCCTCGTGAGCTTCCCCTCCAGACTGCCCTTATGTCCGCAAGTTCCTGTCGCCAGCAGTGACCAGCAAGGCGGCAGCTGTGCAGATTCCGACCGCCACAAGGGACGGGGTCTACACGGCCGGCTACCTCGGCCTCTCCCCCGCGCTGCAGGAGGCGCTCGACGGCTCTCCTTCGCTGCAGTCGGCGCCGCCCGCCGCGCGCTTTGTGCTGGCCGGCGTTGCCAGCGGCGCCGCAGCCGCGCTGCTGACGCAGCCGGTGGACACCGTGAAGACACGCATGCAGGCGCGCCGCCGACCCCATGCTGGACGTGGGGATGCCTCTTGCATGCTGGATGGCAAGTGGGAGCTCGGCTGAGTTTGGCTGGCTTGCAGGCGTTTGTCGGCTCGGCGGAGCACCCGCAGTACGCCGGCGTGCTCTCGACCGCGCGCCACCTGGTCGCCACCCAGGGGCTGGCCTCGCTCTGGACGGGGCTGCTGCCGCGCCTTGTGCGGCTGAGCGGGGCCACGCTGATCCTGCAGCTGGTGCGGGGGGCCATGATAGACCTGCTGGAAGGCAGGACCGAATCAGAACAGCGCGCCTAGCACACGCCCGCGCAGGCAAGGGCCTAGTGACTGTATCATCACATGACCCGGCGCGCGGCTCAGGCGGCTGCTCCGGCTGCTGTTGCTCGCCCCCGGACGGCCGCCGCCGCGGCGCCCTGCAGCCACACGCCGCGACTTGAGTGACCCCCTGTTTTTGTGAGTGCGCTGCCTGTTGTGTGCTGCGATAGACATAGATAAGGAGAAAGGCTCACCGCCAGGAGCCCGAGGCGGAACCAGGCCTCCTTGGCTGGGTTGGCGCGCCAGTGGAAGCGCCGCAGCGCCCTCGCACGGTCGACTGTTATGTGACGCCCCGGATGTGCTTTCGAGCTGAGGTAGACATCCAGCTTGGCGCCTGCGAACGGGCGGCGGCTGGGAGCTCAGCCGAGCTCCATTGTAAGCGCATGGTGTGAGAGGGGCGTAGATGTGCGGGGGCCCACCCTGCAGCACGAGCTGCTTGTGGAACGGATGCCAGAAGCGGCAGGCGGCCGTCCAGACGCACCACCATACGTACCGCAGCGGCTCCGGCACGAGCGTGTACTTGAGCCACAGCAGCGCGCAGACGAAGCAGCTCCAGGCAGTGGCCGGCGGCAGCTCCACGCCTTGGGCCGACAGGTCCCGCCACTCCTCGATGTTGGCCTTGATCGTGTCGCTCAACGTCCTGCGCCCACGACCGGGCTGAGCAACGGGCTGGCTGCCTCTGCATCCACCTCTTGCAATCGCATGCCCGCACACGCAGCGCTCCATGAGGACAATCAGATCTGAGGAGTTGCAGGCCTACCAAAACTTTGTGTAGTACGGATCAAAGTGCTGCTCGCCCGGCTCCGCAGCTCCATGCCGTGGTTCCGAGACGGCGCCGGCGGCCGAGACGTAATATCCTGCTCTCTTGCGTCCATTGCGCTGCACAAGGATAGCTGCTGTCGTGAAATAGCAGCTGTGCCGCTGGCACGGGGTTGCCGCCAGCGGCTGCATCGCCGCTGGGCGGCAGTCCTCGCCTGCTGGCCGGGGCCCAGGCCAGGCTGCACTCGCTCAGCACTTCAGCAGCAGCGATAGCCCTTTCACCACCAGGCTTGATCCAGGCACGCTGGAGTCCTAACACAACCAGGAGAAGGCCTCGATGGCTAGCGACAATCGAATGCTTGCGAGCGAGCTGAGCAGAACCCACACTGGGAGTGGGTGACAAGAACCGTCAGCTGGTTTTGATCAAGGGGACCAAGAGGAGCCGATTTGCCGAGTCTGCATTAAGTGTGGTGAGTGCGCATGTCAATACAATGTACAATGCCAGGCAGCAGGAGGCACAGTGCCTCCATGCCTCGAGACCGACAGTCTACAAGAGGGATGCCGGCTAGAGGTAGTCACTGCAGGCGCACGCCGCCGATGCCCACAAAATCTTGCTTCAGCGCACGGGAGTCTGCCCAGCCGGCCGTGGAAAAGTCGTCGCCATCCTCCTCCATCGCCAGCCGCTCCTGCTGCTTCTGAAACTGCCAGGCCAGCATCGCCCTGTGGCCCGCCTCATCCAGCGCCTGCAAACCAGGTGCTGTAGGCATTCAGTGCCAGGACCATTGAAAAGCCCTAGGTTCGGCGCAGAGGCAGGGCACTGACTGGCTCCCGGGCAGGCTTCATGTCGCCGTGCTCCTGCAGCTTGACGATGACTTTCGTCTTCTCATTGCTGCCCACGTGATCCCGCAGCCGCTTGCCACGCTGCAGCCGCTTGCCGGCAAACCAGGCCTCCGTGGTGTCAGGGTCAAAGTCCCCCAGCTGCGCCCAGGCAGCGCAACGTCAACATGTCTGTGAGGGAAGCAAGCAACGCCAGCCCTCAGCCATTGCAGGGCGAGCCGCACCTCACTGTCGAGGTCACAGAAGTTGCTGGCCTTGCTGGCCAGCCCTGCGACCGCCAGACCACAGCAACACCCTGCGAGCTTGGTCAGGGCGTCTTGCAGCAGTCCAGGTGTCACACATGCCCACTCGGCGACTCGCTCCTGCAGCACAAAAACGTCAGGCTGATGCAGCAAGCCGCCATCTCGCTCACACATGCGGCGTTTCGCCCCAGGGTAGAGCTCCTACCGGGCTGCATAGCTTCTGGGCTGCACGCAGGGCCTCCTCGAGCGCCGGGCTTTGCTCCTCGCTCGCTGGTCCCAGCTCTTCTTCGATGCTTGCACAGAGCCGCAGCAGGCGGCTGTGCAGGTTGCGCAACTCCACGCACAAGCCGATCACTGCTTCCACCGGCTGCCCCGTCTCAGTCTGAAATAGAAACTGCTCCGCCTCCGACTTCTGCAGAGGGCAATCTTGGTCAATAATCGGAGGCATGTCCTGAGGTTGGGGCATCGTCACCGCCCACATCAGCGAGCTCGCTCCCGACCGGTGACAGAGACCCACCTTTACGTGCACGAGCACCATACCGGTTTACGCGGGAAGCTTTCAGCGGTTGAAACGCTGCAAAAAGCCAGGCAGGCACCAAGGGGGCCGGTCCGAACTCCCACAAACAGCCGGCACAATACAACGAAAGCGAGCGCAGTGAGTAGTAGTCTTCCGACGACCCTGCCTCCCTGCCACTCCGTGGCGACAGCTGAGGCGGCGACTGCGTCTGGACGCCCGCGACGAGAGCCTGCGCGGTTGGACACACCCGTGCGCCGCTCACGAGCCGGTGAACTCTCCTGCTGCTCGAGTAACCTTCAAAGAGAGCCTTCTCGCGCATTGTCGCCTTGCTCGCCTTCGGTACGGGCAAGTTGGGCGCCGGCGGGGTCGCATTCGCTGTCGACTGGACATTCTGTTGGCGGTTGCGAGGGGCCAGCCGTGTGCGGCTAGTGCATGCTCCAGTGGCCTGCGGGGCCACCTCAGTTTCTTATGAGTACGAAGTCCTGCTGGGCGGGCGTGCGCGCTGCGGGCTACGGGCCTGGCCGGCCTCCGACCGCTTGTCCTGGCCGGTCGCGCACCGTGCCTGACGCAGATCTGGCCTGTAGGAGAAGGTGTTCATCACCTCGGAGGCTCTTTCCGCCGACCCGGTAGCTACAGGCTACGCGCTGCCCGGCGGCTCGACAACCGCCGCATGACCAAGATCGGGGGGATGCTGGCCCCTGCCAACGGCACCCCGCCGGCAAGCGGTGAGCCCACGAACACAGCCGGTAACAATCATCTTAAGCGTGGCGTGAGTCAGGGCCCTTCTTGCGCTCAGTTTTGGCTGCACAAGTGCCTTGTGGGCCGCCTCAGAAGCGCGCTCCTGAGCGGGCGTGGCTCACGTCCCAGCCAGACAACAGCAGGCAGACAGCGCAGAGTTGAGTAGTTCGACGCCTGATACTGAGAACCTGCCTCTGCTGGCAGGGGTGGACCTGCTGCAGCAGTACGGGCCGCAGCTGGACGCCTGGGAGGCGTGGCTGCAGGCCAACCCGTACATCCCTCGCGTCGGGCTCGTGGCCGCCACGGACGGCCAGCAGACCGACGAGCCGAGCGAGGAGCGCGGCGGCCTGCACTCCAACGCTGGCAGCAGCGCCTTCCTGGCCGCCTCCTCCCCGGCCGCGGCGGCAGAGAAGCCGCTGCTGGAGGCCCCGCTGGCGATCGCCATCTTCGCGACGACGTGGCCGAGCGACGCCGCCCTCCCGCCGCCGGCGCTGCGCAACAGCGTGGTCGTCCCCCGGCTGGACCTGCGCTTCCTGGACCTGAGGAAGCAGGGCTGCTACGCGCACAACCTGCGCGACAGCGAGTGCGGGAGCAGCAGCGAGGAGGACGAGAGCGACGCCGAGAGCGACGCCGAAGACCTCGGCCTGCTCAGCTCCGCCGCCGGCCCCCGGGCGGGCTCCTCCAGCAGCAGCGGCGGCGTCATCCCTGCGCTCGGCGGCCTCCCGCCCTTGCTGCGCCGGGTGTGGCACCCCAGCAAGGCTGCGCTGGCCTGCCCCCCGGAGGCGGCCAGCCTGCTGGGCGCGCGCGCCAAGCCCCGCAACCAGCGGAGGGGCTTTGTTGGTGCCTGCCTGCGCTGCCTGGTCCCGCCTTGCCTGCGGAGCTGCTTCGGTGTGTGAGGCACACTCCTCCACGCTGTGAGGCACGCTCCTCCAACTTGGTGGCCACGTTCCTCAGCATCGCACGCACCAGTCACACACCAGCACACAGAATTCTTGGGATCCCTTATTCAGCATGATCGAGGCTGGCAGGCTATGCTCACAAGCTCCCGGTCAACGCAAGGGGCTGCTCTACTTCAGCAATGGAGTCGCCGCGGGCCTTGTATGTGGGAAAAGGAGGCCCCGGCCAGCAGTAGGGTCACAGCCGGCTGATGAACACAGACCACCAGCCTCGATATTTTTGCCGCCGGAAAGCCATTTTACCCTCAGCCGGTCAGGCTGCGGGGCCAGCGGAGAGGGCAGGTCACGCATGCGGAGGCGATCAGGGAGCGATGAGGCCGGGATCGCGGCCGCGGCGGAGACAGCTCGCCCCAGGTGCTGGTCAGCAAGAGGCACCGAGGCATGCACAACGGCTTTCACGCTCCTGTTCGCGCAAGAGTGAAAGGGAAGCGCAGGAAGGAGGACCGGGAGGGGCGGGGTCAGTGCACAGCAAGTGCAGCAGCCTGCGCTTGCTCCAGTACTGATGGCTTTTGGCTTATCTGCAGAGCTCTATGCTGCATGCAGCACACGCACAAGGCTGGTGCAGGCTTGATTCCAGGCCGGCCTGACTGGAAGTTTGAGGGCTGCAATGGAGCTGCATGTTGCTGTCAGGTGCATGGTGCTGGACCGGCTCCTTGCCAAGCGACTTCTGTGTCAGCCAGAGCTTACACTCCCAGTTGTCCCACACCCTCGGTCCTAACTATGTACACAAAGACACAAACTGCGCGAAATGCAGCGCCACCACAGGGGCATGCTGCACAAAAAAACTCCCCTCCTAGAGGCGGAGTCGTGCGCAGGTGTCCTCTTCCTAACTCAAGCAGCAAATTCAAAAGCCAAACCACGCTGCATTGAACAGCGAATCAACGTTGACCTGGGAGCCCGGCGCCTCCCCCAGCAGGTCCCCGCTGTCATGGGTGACCAGCGACCTGACCTGCAACAGTTCCTACCAGTATCAAATAAGCCTGTGCCAGGAAGCAGACTGGCTGTCAAGCAAAGGCTAGATGAGCGGCTGACCAGCGCCGGGCTCCCATAGTCCTCCTCGTCCGACAAGTCGTCGAGGAGGTCGGCGGGCCGGTGGGCGTGCAGTCCGCCCTCCCGCATCCGGCCCCGCCCCGCCGCCTGAAAGCACGCACAGCAGCCTGAGCGGCAAGCCAGGAATGTCCCATCATCTTAGCTGCTGGTGGGGGCAAACCGGCTCGCATGGAAAGGCTTCCGCTGAGAGCAGGGGATTGGGTGACAGGCGCAATGAATGGGAGGTTTTGGCACAAAAGAGGAAGCCAAGGGCTTGATTACAAGTGACGCGTCAGTGCTGGCGAAAAAGGGCCGCATCCAACATCTGCCAACATCTGACCGACAGATTGGCAGGTCTACCACAGAAATGTCCGCCAAGCGAGTGGCTGATCCGTGCGGCGCTGTTAAAAGGCACCAGGAGGACAGTGGGAATCACCCGCTTCGTGCCCGCGGGAGGCTGCCGCGGCCACACCGTCCCACCGCCCGCGACGCTACCCAGCACGGCGAGCGCGACGAACACGGCTGAGAAAGCCATGCCGCTTTCTAAGACCGCCTCAACGGCACCTGGGAGCAGCAAGGCTCACTGTTAGGCCGGCAGCGAGGCTGGCGCACCCCCCGACCGGTCGGGATTCGGCGCCGGAAGCTGCGAACTTACCAGGATCGCAAAAAGAGCTTGAAGCTAAACCGCGAGAACACCTGATTTTCCGACAGGATTGCTGCGCGAATTCTGGCTGTTGCGGCCCGCGCCGGGCGGGACGCTCGCCACAGCCTGTTCAAACCGCTTTGCCCGCGAAACTGTAATCACCCTTCCTCGCCTCCTATTGGCGGGCGCCAAACCCTCAAGGGTGGCTTTGAAACTAGACCGACACAGTGAAGAAGCCGCAACAAGTATAGGTGTTACGATTGGCAGCCTCGCACGTGTTTCTGGCAGCGTCTGCAATCAGCACATCTGACGCAATGCAGGAGAGATGACAGTCGAGACCAACACCACGTGCTGCTCTATATATATTCCGCACAGGGCTATGCTGTTTTTCAGACCTGGATCGGCTCAGAGTGCTTTGCTTTGCAGCCACAAGCCTTCCACCGCATTTCTTCTCTTTGCTTTGCCCCGTGGCCAAGCAGATCTGCAACAACGGCCAGCAGGTTCCTCGGTTGTGAGGCCCGCAAGAAAGCACGATCTGGGAGTCAATGGGCAAACCGTCAGAGACCTTTGAACTTGCTCAGGTCTCGGTCTTGCAACAACGTTGGGGCCAGCTGTGCCTAGATGACAAAAAAACGCACCGCCCCGCTTGCAAAACCAGCGAGCGCCTCGCATGGTGCAGCCTCTGCAGCCTTTATCTTCCTCCCTCCACCAGCGGCACGTCCACATCATCATGCCCGCAGTCTCTGGACCATGTCCGCCTCCTGCAGGCCGCAGCCCGCTTGAGGCCCTGCCAGCTCAGTCTTGCTGCACATGCTCAGCCAAGCGCAGATGCTTGCATGAGGCAGGCCAAGCTTGAGCTCTGAAAGGGACACACCTGCTGGTGCGACAGAGCTGCATAGGGAGCGTAGGTGGCGCAGCTTAGCAAGCGTGGCAGCGAGCGCACACGCATGCACACCGGCTCGCGGTCACGCAGACGCCAGCGGCCAACCGGCTCCTGCTCTGCGGCACAGCTGGTCCGCAAGATGCCTGCAGCAGGCCTGTGCTGTTTGTCAGACAAAAGGTGATGGACCTGAAGAGTCGCTCTGCTGCAGCAGTGCAGGGACTCAGCTGGGCATGGGCTTGTTGCGCTGCATGGCGCGGTCCCGTGGTGGAGACTCACCAGGCTGCGGCGGTGCAGATGCAGAGCGGCGACATGCAGACGCCACCGCCCGTGCTGTAGGCGCTGGGCCTGCCCAGGCAGCGCGCACTGCACATCTGTTACCCTTGCACCTTCCTTCTGCTGCCATCTCAGCTGCCAGGCCCTGTCCATTGCGCCGCCAGGCTTATTAGGCAGATCGACCTCTGTCTTGCCTGCAGCCGGCAAAAACGGCTTACAGGTGAGAAGTGCAGGTGGAAGTAGTCCTGGCCTGGCTCAGTCCACCACAGTCTCTGGGCGCCCTGCATTGGCTGTTTGGCTTGCAAACCACACTCCCATAGCGCAGCAGCAGCCTGCGGCGCAAGGTCTGCAGCAAACTGGGCTAGTGCTTGACGTCTTGAACGTGGTGAAGCTGCAGGCAGGCGACTCACCTCAGGTATAGAAGCCACGGCGTTGCCCAGTCAGGACCTGCAGGCCAGCACGCTGGCGAGGAGGGGTTGAAGCGCCGAAAGAGTTGTTCTAGCAGTAGCTGAACCTCGCGCTGCTGCCCGATCGTAGTGCCTCTTGCAGCCCAGAAGCTTAGCTTGGCAAAACAATCGACATTGGTGGGCCAGCGGAAACGACTGGCCGCGCATGCGGGGGCGATTGTGCGGGATCGGGCCGGGATCGCGGCCGCGGCGGACACAGCCTACCCCAGGTGCTTCTCAGCGAAATCCATTGCGGCATGCACGCGCCTGTTTGCGCTGCTGTGGAAGAGCAGTGAGGGCGGGAGGGCTACAAGAGGCGCATCAGGCGCACAGCAGGCCATAGGGAAGGGGCAGTACAGCACCTTGCTGAACATCAGGCCCTGTTCTGGGTTCTTGCGGAGTCCTGATGCCTGGTGTCTGACTAGCCTGAAGAGCTCTCTGCTGCATGCACCACACGCAAAGGACAGCTGCAGTCCCCGGCCCTGACCGGCCTAGACCAGCCTGCTCAGTAGTTTGAGGTCTGCACCAAAGCTGAGTGTGGCGCTCAGCTGCTTGGTGCTGGTCAGGATCCTTGTTGCAAAAATGGCTTGCAAGTGAGTGAGTGCTGACTTGCAAGTCAGTGAGTGCTGGCGCCCGCTGGCGTCTGGAGCTTACTCGGTCCCAAGGGTGTTCTACAGACACCCTTGGTCCTGATATTGTACAGATGCGCAGAATGCAGCGCCACCAAGGGGGGGGGGTGGGCTGCACATAAAAGCTCCTCCTAGAGGAGTGATGCGCATTTCTTTGAGCAAGCAGGCACTACAGCAGGGCAGCCGCAGTGCTAGCTGTAAAACCAGATCGAGTCGTAAATCGACTCGATGGTGGCCGCCTCGTGCTCCAGGCTGGCCATGTCGCCCTCCTCCTCCTCCTCCTCGTCGGACACCAGCTCCTCCTGGATGTCCGCCAGCGAGCGCAGGGCGGCGTGGGCGAACTGACGCGCCTGCGCTGCAAGCACGCACAGCCGCATCAGCAGCATGCCGTGGGGGCCGCAGATCTTGAGGGAACCTGGCTTGCATGAATCGCCCAAGCACAAGGATGAGGGCGAGCTGTGTGTCTAATGGGGGCATCAAGAGGGCACAGACACGCAAGTGAAGCCAAAAAGTTAGCCGAATAATGCACTGAGACGGCAGATTAGCAGGGCAGCGCGCAGGGAATGGCGGGCCAAACGCGAGCTCACCAGCTTATTATTGTTTAATGGCTCCATTGGAGCCAGGCCGCGCAGCACTGGCCCTCTTGTGCTCCTGGTGCTGCTTCCAGAGTGGGGCGCCGCATGGGACCAGGCCGATTGCGCCCATGGAGACAAATGAGAGCGAGAATCCTATACGCATTTGCCTCTCGTGCCCTGAATGGCGCCTGAAAACAGCAAAGGCCGCTGTCAATCCAGCTGTGGGGCAAACGCGCTCGCCAAAGACTTTGAAAGGAAATGATCAAATAATCGCACCTGAAGCCTTGGCATGAAAGTGCGCTCGCGGAAGAACACACGCCGCCGATCCAGGCTGCACGGAACAGCGAATCAACGTTGACCTGGGAGCCCGGCGCGTCCCTCAGGTCTCCGCTGTTGTGGGTGACCAGCGACCTGGCCTGCAACAGTTCCTGCCAGTATCCGAAAAGCCGTGCCAGGAAGCAAATTGGATGTCAAGCAAAGGCTAGATGATGAGCGAGTGGCTGATCCGTGCGGCGCCGTTTATAGGCATCAGGAGGACAGTGAGAATCACCTGCTTCGTGCCTGCGGGAGGCTGCAGCGGCCACACCGTCCCACCGCCCGCGATGCCACCCAGCACGGTAAGCGCGTCGAACACCACAGAAAAAGCCATGCCGTTGTCTACGGCCGCCTCAACGGCACCTGGGAGCAGCAAGGCTCGCTGTTAGGCCGGCAGCGAGGCTGGCGCGCCCACCGACCGGTCGGGACGTTGGCGATTCGGCGCCGGAAGCTGCGAGCTTACCAGAATCGCAAAAGAGCGCTCCAAGGTCACCCGCAAGAACACCTGCGCTTCAGACAGGATTGCTGAACAGCAGCTTGAGCGGCAAGCCTGGTGGGTGCCCCACTAGCTGGACTAAACTGGCACCCATGTGCGGGAATGGAGATGCAATTGCTGCAACCAGGTGATTTTGCACCGGAATCAGTACTGAAAAGCATTTGCAAGGCACATACGTGGAAGTTAAGGCCAAAAAACAGGCCGCATGCGGCACATCTAGCCGCCGATTGGCTGGGATTGCCCGCAAAACCGCTGTCAAAAATCTTGCTGGCCCGTGCGCCGCTAGCAAATATTAAGACTTACCGCATTCCTCTTGCGCCCGGGGCCCCACAGCGCCCAGCTGCGTCGCGCCACCCGCGGCGATGCCCAGCATGCGCAGCGCGACGAAACGCCCAGCGCAATAAAGGACACCGGGAGCGCCAAGCTCGCGTACTTCATGCCGCTTTGCCTTGTGGGGGCAGCAAAGTATCGGGAAGGCGGCTGCGAGGCAAGAGCGCGCGCCGAGCGTTTCGCGCGATGCGGGTGCCCGGCGCTGGAGATAGCTCTGAGCGCAAAGCCAATGAGCGGACGCGCGCGGATCGCTAGTGTATGAGAGGCCATAATTTCTGGAGGAGGGACCACCGCAAGAATGCTGGCTGCCGTTTCGCCCGCCGGGCGGCAAGGCGGCTCACAGCCTGTTGTTCAAAACGCCATCTTCCCGCCGGAAACATGCCTGCCATGCCTGGGGCACATCCGCTGCGTCCTCTATGGCACCGGTTGGACCTCAACATGAATCAGCCTTATGAACAGACTTGCATCATAAGCGACGGCCGCAACCAGCATTTATACAAGTCAGCACATCTCCAAATGCTTGCCCTGCTTCTCCTACCGCGGCAGCAGCGGGTGCGCAGCAGCAGCGGGTGCGTGTAGGTGCTTGGCGACATTGTCGAACGCGCCCCGCACGCCCTGCGCCGCCCTTGCACATCCAGCTCCTGCTTGCCTGGCAGCGACAGGCTTAGGCCCACCGCCGTGAGGGCCGCCCCCGGCTCCGCCGCCGGCTCCTGCGTGCTGCCAATGGCCGTGGGCCCAGCTGCTCCAGACTGCTGCTGCTGCTGCTGCACAGAAAACAGCAGTGGCTGGCGTGCTCATGCGCCTCATCGCCCGCTGCCGGCTCCTCCGTCTTCTCGCGGCCAGGGGTGACAGGCTGCGCAGCGCGCCCCAGGCCGCCTGGCCCTCCAGCCAGCCCGTCAGCTTCTGCGGCAACGAGAGCAGGAGTGTGTCCCACAGAAACGCTGGCCAAGGGCTTGTAAGCCAGGGCCAGCAGGGGTGCCTACACTGTCGGCTGCAGCTCGACGTGCCTGATGGCGTCAGCGGAGGGCAGCCGCCGCTGAGCACCACTCTGGCCGCTGTCGCCAGCGGGAGCATCGAGCAGTGTCTGCTGATCCCGCTGCCAGTCACTTGTTGGCGCCTTGAGCAGGGCCATTAGCGGCTGCTTGGCGGCAGCACCGGCGCCCGCCTGCCTGCCCAGCTGGCACGGCAGCGGAACACTGCCAGTTCTCAACGCCGTCCTGCTCGATCTGGCGCCACAACACCCGCAGCACCTGCCAATGCCGGTGCAGGACGCACCTCTGTGACGAGGTCGTGTTAGGCCCTCTGCAAAGCCGGCCTGGCCTCTGGAGTTGGATGGCGAGCTCGGTCTGCACTGACAGGGAGGCGGCGGCGGTCAGGCTCACCTCTTTGCACACCCTGGCAACCGCCAGCCGCGCCTCAGCCGCGCGGGCGAGTCTGGCCGCATGCTGGCGGTGGCAGCAGGTGCAAGATAGGCAGCGCCAGCGCACTGCTGTGCCTCCCTCAGGCACGGGACGGTCAACGTCTTGCCGGAGGGCCAGCTGACACAGCCTAGCGGGCAGCAGCAGCTGCTTGTCTGCTGCGTGCAGTTGCTCCACAAAGCGCGCCCAGTTTGGGCCGGCTACGTCCGGCAGGACGTGCTCCCAGTCACCCGGGGCCGGCAGCCCTGGAAGCCGCCAAGGCCTGCTACCGTGGTCACGGGCAGCGTCACTCAGCGTTCCAGCAGCAAACGGCCAATGGGAAAGGCCTGGCCAATCGGCTGGCAAAGCTCGGCAAGCAGAGGGAAGTCATGGCTGCTGGTGATGGCGATAGCCATGCCGAGATGAGAGTGTGGGCAAGAGCCCAGCAGCCGCCAGATGCAGGGATCGCACGTGCACATCCGGAGGCGTACGGCTGGACGCCTCGGCGGACAGCATGCCCATTGCCGCCAGGATTGGGCCCAATCCTTCCTTCAATCCTTCCCAGTCCAACGGTCGTGAACGGCCATGAGCCCTTCACTTCTTGCAGCCAGTGTCAGGCAACAGCACATAGGGCTGCTCAGCCGGCCGGCACAGCAAGTGATTTACAGCAGCATGCAGCGTGCGGAGGAAGATGGGAGAGGGCCAACAGAGCAGTGAGCGAGGGCAGAGCAAGTCCTGGAGCAAGATGTATTCCAAGCTTCAAACCAACCGCTTCCTCCTCCTCCATCTCAGAGCCGAGCCGCCAGGCTCGCCTCTGGAGCAGATTTGTCGCTCCCTGGATGGAGGCCGTCGTCGAAGCTTCCTGAGCAGACCCTGCAGGTCTTCCCGCTGCCGGACTCGCTGGCAGGCCAGAGCGCTTCTTGCCTGAGGCGGGAGAGGCGGCTGGGTACCGCGACTGCAGGAGGATCCCGGCTTTCCCCTGCTCGGTGTTGCGCCTGGGCGACGGATAGGGCGACCGCCGCCGATCCTGGCGGACGACCAGCCCGAGCTCCTGCGGCTCATCGTATGCGCCTCGCCTGCTCGACACCATGTTACGTCAGGCAGGCTTCCCTCACCGTCCAGGTCCGGCCAGTCTGGCTGCAGGGGCTGAGACAGGCGACCGAGCGGCTGGCCTTGCTGAGCTGCCCCGCTGTGCTTGCTTTCCTGGAGGAGGTCGGCAGCGCACTGCTGTCCTGTCCAGCCCTGGCTCAGCTGCCTGGCACTGGCGGCATCTGCTGGGAGCCCGCAGGCAGGACGATGAGAGGGCCCGGGGCAGCTGCAGGCGGCGGCCGAGCAGATCGTGGCGCTGCGGCGGGAGGTGGCCACGATGGCGCGCCAGCTGGGCACGCACCAGCGGCAGCTGGCAGTCCACCAGGCAACAGCCCCCTCGCCTGTCTGACATCCGGCTGCCCCTGCCGGGACTCTCGGCGAGCCCGAAGCCGGGGCTGGCAACTTGCCTCCTCGACGGCCAGCGGTTGCTGCGTGGCCTGCGTTGGGCGGCCGAGGCGGGACGGGGAGCCGACGGGACTGTGAGCTCGCGGCCTCGCGCGCTAAGGCGGCATGGTGCGGCCGCAGGAGGAGAAGCACAGGGGCATCAAGGCGCTGCTGGCGGCGCAGAGGAACGCCACACACAACCGGGCGCACGCGGAGGTGTGGCGCAGCCGCCCGAGCAGGGCCAGGTGCTGCTGGCGCAGGTGGCTCCTTGGGATGGGTGTGCAACCCGGCTGCCGACAGCTTGCAGAAGAGACACTGCTGCATGCATGCCTGCTGCATGCTGCCTGCTCCAAGCCTGCTCCAAGCAGCTGAGCGAGAGCGGCGGCAGCACATGGGCACGCGGGAGGAGGCTCTGCTCACGCAGCAGCAGAAGCAGCTCCAGGGGTACCACGCCGCCATCAGGGCAGCTAGCGCAGGAGCGTGTGAGCCGCCCGGCAGGCAGGAGTCAGGCAAGGCCGTCCGGCCGGCGTCTGTTGGAATGGATGCGCCACTGCAGGGCTTTGCAGGCTACCAGTGGCAGCTGGAGGAGAGGCAGGCGGAGGTAGCGGTGCTCACCCGGGAGCTGGCCGGCCGCCGCGAGCAGCACGAGGTGGGCGAGCTCACTCCCTCTGTGTGGGTGTGAACTCGGCGGGGGGACAGGGACGCATCAGGCTGAGCGCTGTGCCGCGCTGGCAGGCGCTGCAGGTGGCGCTGGGCGATGACCCGCTGCAGGCGGTGGCGCGGCGGGCGGCGCAGGCCTGCAGGTCCTTCTTTCCCCCTTCTGAGGCCAACCCGATGCTGCAAACGCGCTCTGAAGGGCACGCCGTGCGGCTGCGCTGCAGCAGACGGATGAGAATCCTGCGGACGCATCCAGCGCCGTGCCTGCGGAAGCGCAGCAGCCACGCCTCTGCCGACCGCGGAGGGAGCGCGGCCACTTGCCAGTGGCGGGTGCGAATGCATTACAGATTACAAACGTGTGATGCAGGACTTTGGGCTTTCAGTTGAGCTGCACAGCAAAAGGATTGAGGTGAGCACATAGCCGGCTGTTTGGGGCTTTTGGGCAGACCGGTAGGAGGAACCGAGAGGAGCAGCGGCCACTGCGTGCACTGCACGGAGCGGCGGCATGAGAAAAGGGAGAGGAAGCTCTGGCTTTTGGTGGTGATCATAATCACCGGGTGTTTTTGTTGGCAGGTCAAGGGGTGTCTTGACCGCAGGTCAGCCGCCTGCGAGCAGCCAGCCATGCGCGCGTCAGCCACGCAGCCGGCCGGGGAGAGGGTCAAGCCAGTGCTCGGCCGGCCGGGCCGGAGGGGACTTCCCGTCAGCTGCCGCCGCCCGTCCGCGCGCGCCGGGCCTTCCCTCCTGCGGGCGGCAGTAGAGGAAAGGGCTCAGCCGGAGCTGAGCCCTGGCATGTGACAGCGGCATGCAGAGCGCGGGCGTGCAGGTGCATGCACCTAGGGCCGCCTAGAGGCCAGGGGGTGGGCAGGCGCTATCCCCAGCTGCATGGGCACAAGGGGAGGGGGAGGCCGGCCCCCGCCCGGTGGGGCCCTAGCGGGCCCCGGGCGGCCGTTGCTACACCGCACTCGGCCCGCGGTCCCCGAAGGGAATGACGGGCCGAGTCCCCACTGGGCTGTGCGCGGTGCACGTGGCGGGGCGTCGAGGGGCGGGCCATTGCGCAGCGCGCATGCAGCCGATTGCCCGTTCGAAGCTACGCCCGCCACCCAGCGGAGGGGGGCAGCGGCGCGCCGTCGCCCGGGCGGGCACCGGCTGAAAAAGGTGCTGGCATCAGTCTGGGGGCAGGGTGGGATAAGAAAAGGGTGAGGGAGTCCTAGGGTGCGGGCGGCCGGAAGGCGGCCAGGTAGCAGGAGCCTTGCAGGGGCACGTCGGCGGGGCCATGAGTCAGGCTCAGCGGGTCCCGCCATTCTACGGCCGGTGGCCCCTGCCCCCGCCGCCCCCGGCCGCCCACGCCTCTCAGCCCTGCGGACTCTGGACCTGGCGCCCAGCTAGCGGCCCGGGAGGCAGCCACACAGCCCGTACTAAGCCACGAGCTGCACCAGCGGGATCCAAAGCAGGCGCAGCGGCCGCGCCGTATGCGATTGCGAGCTGCATCGGGCCGGGTTCGGCAATGCGCGGCCTGCTGGCGCCCGGAGCTGCCTGGTCCCCCTATGGACGTGGACAGGGTGCGCTGGAAGGGGGGAAGGAGTGCGCACCCCGGCTGGAAATGCGCGGGAGGGCTGCGGGCAACGGACGCCGGCGATTGGCACATGAATGGCGGGGTCAAGCCGGCAAGGCGGGTGGGTTGTAGGGTCAGCTGTTGCAGGCGCGTATCCTGGCTTTTTCTGATTGGCCGAGCGCGGCGCGTCACTGCAGCGACCCTCGTGACGGGACTCGGTCTCGTGACGAGCGCCCGCCTATTTGAGCCGCGCCAGTTCCAAAAGCGCAGACGGGAGGAGGACTACGACACCGGGCCACACCTGCGTCAGGTGCGCCAGGTGCGCCCTGGCCCGATGGGTGGACGTGCGGCCCGCGACCAGCGTAGAGGTGAGCCGACCCGAGCCGGCCGGGGATGAGGCCTTCAGATGCCTGCAGCGTTGGGATGCCTGTGCGGGCGCTGTCTCGGGGGGACGCTTCGGGAGGTCAGCGCACGGGTAGCCTAGCCAGCTAGCAGCGGGGTGAGCTGACCCGGGCCGGCCGGGAAGAGGCCTTCTGTGTTTGGATGCCTGCAGAGTTGCAATGCCTGTGCGAGCCCCCAACTGCCTTGCGTGAACTTTTTTCCAAACAATTTTTTCCGGACCTCTGGTCCCCGCGGGCGTGGCCGGCCAGGGCGCCAGGGCGTTGGGCGCCCCTCGCGCTGGAGCTCTGGCTGGGCAAGTCCGCGGGGGCCAGGGGCCGACTCCTCACTCCTAAGCTTTCTGGGTGGTGGAGTCTGCTGCCGGTGCAGGTGAAACGGTACAGCAAGCTGCTGGGCCACCACTGGGACGATCCGCAGCGGGCCACACAACCAGTGCACCGTTGTTGTGGCCAACTCGTCTTGTGCGCCTTCGCGGATCTGCCTGCCCAGCCTGCCTGCTTGGCTGCCTGCTGGGCTTGCGAGCCTCCAGGGCGTCGCTTTGTAACACCTTTGCCACTTCAATCTGCGCCCACACTCTGAATGCACACACCAGCACCGAGCAACTCAGCACGAGCAGCATACAGGAGGCAGCGGCACCAGCAGCAGATAGTAGAAGTAGTAAGGAGCCAAAGCCGGCAGAGCACGGCTCCTTTCAGCTTGACCGCGGCCGTGCAGTGGAGATGGCTGGATTGGCAAAAGATTGCACCACCCTCTCCATCGCCAACAGCGAGTTCCGGCGGTGCTGGATGCCGGATGTAGCATATCAACGGATATATGGGGCAGGTGAAGCTCAATGGTGTCGCCCTGGCTGCCCGCGGGGCCGGGCCTGGCGTGCATCGCGCGAGCAGGCCCAATCGCGGACTGAGCGCTCGTGGCTCTCTGCTGCATTCATGTTATCGCAAGGTCACAGCGTTCAGCTACGCATTGCCGATTCGCCTGGCGGCCCTGCCCCTGCTCTCGGTGCGCACCCGGGCATGCAGCAATCCGCCCGCTGGCCAGATGGAGCAAAACGGCATACTGCTCGTTCCCGCATACCAGCGAATGCACAGCTTGACACTGCATCGATCGCAGGCGCCGTAGCCATTCCGAAGCTGCGCAGCCCTGCTGGCGCTGGCAAGGCTGTCGCCGGCTGTCGAGACCGGAGCAACAGCCGAGCCTCGCGTCGTGCCCGCCGACCGCTCTGAAATGTGCAGGCAGTGAGCACCATACTTTAGAGGGCCTCTGTAAGCGGCTTTGGGGGAGATGCGAAGGCATGTGGACCTGAAGCGGCTCGAGGCATGCCGCATGACCAGCGAATGCCGCCGCGTTCCTGCCTCTCTACCTTGACCGTAAGGCAAAGCAAGCACGTTCTGCAGACAGCTTTCGTTGCAGGGAACAGAATCCTCCACTCTCACATACTGGCAGAGCCGCTCGCACAGCCCAGGGCCCCCAGTAGCACCCGCTGCAGGCGCCGGACACAGCCCGTCCCCATGCCATGCTGGAGTGACGCGCCCTCCTCGCAGGCACGGCCAGCGTCCTGCCGCAACGCTGCCAGCTCCCAGGTGGCCGCCCTGTGCGGAAGCGCTGCCAAACTCCGGCAGTGCTCCACCAGCAGCTGTGCACGCGCGTTCCACCACATAAGCCCGCCACATGTGGCACCGCTGGTGGGCCCGGCTCGCACGCGGGGCAGCGTGCCTGCTCGAGGGGGGCCGCACTCCAGGCGGCAGGAAGAGTGCAGCGGCAGGTGAAGCCTCCTCGTGCGCCCCCTCCGGCAGGGGCCTGGCAGCGGACGCCCTTCTGCTTCGGGGCGTCCGCCGGCGCCGCAGCCTGCTGCTCTGCCGGCCTGCGCCACAGCTGCAAGTTTGACGCGCTACAAACTCAAACGCTGGCTTGTGAATCGGGCGGCAGGGGAGCCTGCGAGGATGTGTTTGCCTGCTGTCGCCCTCGGCACCGCATTCGCACAGCCATATGAAGTGCTTGCACTGCTTCTCCCACCGCGCCAGCGGCGGGTGGAGGCCTGTGGCAACGTTGCCGAAAGCGTCCTGCACGCCTCTGCGCCGCCGCTCACGTGTCCGGCTCCTGCTCGCCCGGCAGCGCCAGGCTGCGGCCTGCCGCCGTGAGGGCCAGTTCCAACTCCGCCGCCCGCTCCTGCGTGTTGCCATCGGCCTTGAGCCCAGCCGCTCCAAAGTGCTGCTAGCACAGCAACAGCGCTGTCACTGCTGGGAAAGCAGCAGAGGCCCGTGCGCCTCATCGCCCGTCGATGGCTCCGCCTCCTCAGCTCCGCCTCCCCGCGACCGGCAACCAGGGCCAGCAGGCTGCACAGCGCGCGCCCCAGTAGGCAGCAGTCAGCAAGCGCAGCCACAGGAATCCCGGCGCTCGGGTGCCAGCATGTGAATGTCTCCAAATACCGTACAGCAGCGGCTGCCGATGCAGCCGGCCAGCCACAAGCCAAGCCCCTCCTGCGCTCAAAGCTCCAGCTTGGAGCCCTTGGGGTCCCTCAGCCAGCGAGGCAGGCAGGCGGAGGCCTCACTGGACGGCCAGCAGACGCGTCTTGCTCGCTCCAGGCCGCCTGGCCCCCCTCCAGCCACGCCGCCAGCGCCGCAGCTTCTGTGGCAACCTGTGAGAGCGCGTGCCATTGAAAGGCAAGCCAAGGGCTTGAGAAAGCCTGGGCCGGCGGGCGGGCCTGGACTATCGGCTGCTACTCGATGCTCGCGCTGGCGCCGGCGACCAGGGTGGTGCTCAGCAGCGGCTGCGGCTCCCGCTGCCGGTCGCTTGCCAGCTAGTGCTTGCCAGCTAGTGCTTGGCGGCCTCCCTGGCGGCCACCTGCCTGCCCTGCTGACACTGCAGCGGAACACTGCCCGCGCTCAGCGCCGTCCTGCTCGCTTTGGTGTCGAAGACCCCACAGCGCCAGCCGATGCCGGTGCAGCACGCACCTGTGTGACGTTGTCTTGCCAGGCGTTCTGAGCAGCCGGCCTGGCCTCTGCAAAGTGGGCGCACAGGCTCGCCAGCAGAGCCGCCGCCTGCTTGAACGCCTCCTCCAGCTGCTGCCGCACCTGCGCGGCACGCCCACAACCACATCACAGCTCAGGTGTGCGGAGAGCTCACGTTCTCTGCAGGGACAGCCTGTCCCTCTGACAACAGCTGGCAGCAAAATTCAAAGACCGAGAAGCGCCTGCGTTTGATGGCGGCCTGGGCAGCGACAAGGGGGCCAGGCCCTGCGCCCGTAAGGCAGTGCCAGCTCCTCAGCTTGGAGATGGCCTGGGCTTGGTCTGCACTGACAGGAAGGCGGCGGCAGCTAGGCTCGCCTCGTTGCATGCCCTCGTGACCGCCAGCAGCGCCTCAGCCGCAGGCCTAGTCTGGCTGCGTGCTGCCGGTGGCGGCAGCCGCAGGAGGGGCAGCGGCGGCACACCGCTGCGCCTCGCGCAGGCACTGGTTGGTCACTGTCTTGCCAAAGGGCCAGCAGACGCGGCCTATTGCTGGAAGCAGGCAGCAGCCGCATGCCGCTTTTCTGCTGCGTGCAATTGCTCCACAAAGAGCGCCCGGTGCAGGCCAACTCAGCAGCCAGGCGCCCCCTGGCGCTGAGGAGCTGGTTCTGGGTCGTGCCTGCAGTCGAAACAAAGACCCTCACATGCAAGCAGCCGTGTCTTGAAAGCGGAGGGCCTTGAAGTGCCGAGTTGTCCAGCTGAAGCTATAGGGTAGCAACAGCTCAACCTCGCGCTGGCCCGATCGTAAAGCCTCTTGCTCCCGAGAAGCTCTGCTTTTGGCCACAAGGCTGACTTGATGGGCCATCTGAAAGGATCGGCCGCGCATGCGGTGGCGATTGTGCGGGATGAGGCCGGGATCGCGGCCGCGGCGGGACAGCTCGCCTCAGGTGCTAAACAGCGAAGTCCACTGCGGCATGCACGCCCCCATTTGCGCTGCCGTGGAAGGGCAGTGAGGGCAGGAGGGCTGTGAGAGGCACATCAGGGCTATAGCAGACCAGGTAGCGGAAGGCGCAGTACAGCACCTTACTGAACATCAGGGCCTGCCCTTGCTTCAATGCTGAATCCTTATGGTGTCTGACTGACTCACAGAGCTCTCTGCTGCATGCATCATATGCAAAGGACTGCTGCAGTCCCTGGCCCTCACCTCACCTGCCTGCTGAGTAGTTTGAGGGCTGCACTGGAGCTGCGTGCGGCGCTCAGCTGCATGACGCTGGTGCAAATCCTTGCTGCCAAACTGCTAGCAAGGGAGTGAGGAGTGCTGACTTGGAAGTGAGTGAGTGCTGGCGCCCAGAGCTTACTCGGTCACAAGGGTGTACTACACCCTTGGTTAATATTGTACAGATGCGCAGAATGCAGCGCCACCCCGGGGGGCAGGCTGCACAAAAACTCCTCAAAGAGGAGTGATGCGCATTTATTCGAGCAAGCACTAGTACATCTGGGCAGCCGCAGTTCTAACTGTAAAACCAGAACTCGTCGTAAATCAAGTCAATGGCGGGCGCCTGGAACTCCAGGTCCGCCATGTTCTCCTCCCCCTCGTCGACCAGCTCCTCCTGGAGGTCCAAGAGGGGGTGCGACTGCAGCGCCTCGTGGGCCAGCTGCTGCCTCTGGCTCTCCTCAACCGCCTCGTCCTCCATCTCCTCATCCTGCAGCCAAGCGCAGCGAGCTGTATTAATAGCATGCCACGGAGGTTGAATGATTTGTGAATACGGCTTGCACGTTCAGATGGCACGTTCAGATGGCACGTTCAGATGGCAGGAATTAGGCGATACGAAGCTCGGCGAATTTGAGGAAATAGCGGCATTCGAATAGCAATACTCCCGACTATAGGCCTGGAAGATAGTTGGGCGTGAGTGAAGGCGAATTCCACCGGCCGCGAAGGGCACATCAAGCCCACAGATGAGCGGGAATCCAGCCACGGAAGCGCGAATACAAGCAGAGCTCACCGGAACACGGTCGTCGACCGGCTCCGCTCCGACGCGCCCAGTGGCGTCATCCTTCCTGCCGCGCTTGATACGCTGCCACACCGTGGCCCCGCCTGTGACCAGGCCCATCACCACAACGGCCATGCCGAAGATGGGGGTCGGAAAGCGCATGTTGCTGGTGCGAATGCCAAGCGCTACCTCTGCAACAAGAATAAGTCCTCGAGAGAACTGGCTGCTGGCCGCGACGGGCAGGAACAGCTGCGTGTTCAAACCAGAAACCCGAACATTCGATTAATTGCCCTTCCTCGCCTCCCATTGGCGGGCGCCCGGGGAGGAACCCTCCAACCTGGCATTAACTTACCTTGCACCACAGCGAGATCAGAAACGAAGGTGTGTTTTCCTCGGGGGTCTCACAGATGTTCCTCGCAGCGCCCGCAATCAGGGGCACATCTGACACAGAACGGGCCCGGGGTGACAGTCGAGCCCAACAGTGCGTGCTAGCCCTGGAATGCGTACAGAGACTACAGCCTGCCCTATTCAGTACCTGGATCTGCTGGCTACAGTCCCATACCACCTGCAGCCATGCAGGCCTTCCGTGCAGGCCTTCACGGAAGTCTCGCACAGCCACGGTACTTAGCGACAAGCCGGTGGCTCTACTGCTCTAATCATCACGACCAGGCAGCAAGCTTGTGGGTGCCATTTCCCCCCTGAGTCAAGGGAAGTGTCGCGCACGAAAGGTGACCCCGGCGTCAGTGGCCAGCTCTTAAACGCGCATTGTGACCGAGCCTGCTGCACCTTCCATGAGCTGGCGAGGGTGCAGAGGCGCTGCGCCCGCCTCGCCTGGCAGCCCCTCCAGCTCTGATTGCCCTCCTCTGTCCCTCCGCCAGCAGCACATCCCGCCGAGCAGCATGTCCGCATGCAGCTGTCGGTCCTGTGTCCGCCTGTATTTGCCCAGGCCACTGCTCACTTGTTGAGACACTGCCAGCATGGTCTGAATGCACAAGCACCTGGGTGGAAGCATCTGGGTGGAAGGGCTCACAAAAAGCAGGTGGACAGCCTCGGTCTCCGTATTACATGCAGCCGGCCCGGCAGATCTGCACAGTGGGCACCCACTTCGGTTGAGCGGCTCAGCAATGTCGCGGTGGTGCGCATGCACCGGTGCTGCACACGCTCGCAAGCAGCTGACTGCCTCATTTGCCCAGCTAGCCCCTGCGTTGCTTGCAGCATGCTCCTGCCGTTTGGCTAGCTGGCAGAGGTAGGGAGAGAGCACGCCTCAAGCAGCTCAGCAGGCGCCGCGGCGGGTGATGGGCATGCGTCAGCGCCACGCTGGATGTGCAGCTGAGCTCTCGCGAGCAGCCGTCTGTCTCCTCTTGATAGTCAGCAGCATCCGCGTTGCCTTCTGCAGGCACTCGCGACTTGTCATTCCAGAGCCAGAGGCCTCTGTGCGGTCCACTGCGCCTGACAAGGAATGTCCTCAGCTGCCGCTAGGTAGGGCTCGAGGCCTGGGCTCGGGGGCTCCCGCTGGCGGCTAGGCCTGGACTGCCGGCTGCAGCTATATGCGGCCATTGACGTCAGCGACCAGGGTGGTGCTCAGCAGCGGCTGCGGCTCCTGCTGCCGGTTGCTCGCCAACGCCTTGAACAGGACCACCAGAAACTGCTTGGAGGCCTTGCCAGTGACCACTTGCCTCCCCAGCTGGCACTGCAGCGAACTGCCGCGGGCTTCCAGCGCCGTCCTGCTCGCTTTGGAGCTGCAAACCCGCAGCGCTTGTCGATGCCGGTGCAGCGCGCACCTCTGCGACAAGGCCGTGTCAGGCCTTCTCCACGGCCGGCCTGGCCTTCGCGACGTTGGCATACAAGCTCACCAGCAGAGCCGCCGCCTGCTTGAACGCCTCATCCAGCTGCGGCTGCACCTGCACGGCACGCCCACAGCCACGACGCAGCTCAGCAGCCACAACGAGCTCACATACTCTGCAGGCACAGCCAGTCCCCTAGGCCTCAGCTACCAGCAAAAGGCCGGAGCCTGGGATGAACCT
>BHFV01000417.1:12244-26212 GCA_003568905.1 Trebouxiophyceae sp. KSI-1
GGGGGGGGGGGGGGGGCGCTCCGCACTGCAGCTTGCATGGTGGGACAGGCTGTCAGCGCGCTTGCTGCGGCCGCTCTGCTGCAGAGAGCAGGCGCGCGGGGGTGTTTGGTGCTAGCGGGGCCGCCCCCGCCGCAGCTTGCCAGGGGCGGCAGCGCGGCTGACGCGAGCCCTGCTTCCGCGCGCGAGCAGGTGCACGTGAGCGGCTCGCCGGAGGCCGTCTCGATAGCGTCCGCGCTCATCCAGCAGAAGGCCGCCGCCGCCGCCGGGCCGCCGCCGCGCGCGCCGTGAGGCCGCCGCCGCCGCCCCACGGGCTGTACACTAGCAACGCCGCGAAGCTCGGAAACTCAACCGGATGGAACCGCGGCCGGCCCCGCCGGCGGACGCGAGCCCGCCGGCGGCGGGCGGCGCCCAAGCGCGCGCTTTTGGGGGGGTTTGGAAGGCAGGGGCCGGATTGGCGGCTGCCTTGCTGCGCATTTGCTTGCCTGAAACTCGGGTTGCTCTCGCTCCGCTCGCCGTCCGCTCTGCTGCCGGCCGCAAGTGTGCGCCGCTTTCCCCGTCCTTGCCACAGTTCCGACAGCCCGACGCCGGCTGCGCGTCGCAGCCGGCGCGGGCGGCGCGGCGCCAAAAAATGCAGTTGGACCCGCCTCTTTCACAGCGCGCCTTTTGCAGCACGGCGCGCGCCGCGGCGGCAGGGACGCGGCAGCCCCTCCGCTGCCCCGGCGGCGCCGCCCGCGCCGCCCGCCGCAGCCGCCGCACAGCACCGGCAGCCCGCCTTCAGAGCCGGCTGGCGCAGGCCACAGGCCGATTTCATGGGCTGTAATACAGCAGGCTTAGAATCCCTTTCCAAAGGGCAGCAAGCTCTGTCCGCGCACCAGGCAGCCACACGCACCGCATGCGGCGCTGCCTGCCTCGGCAATGCACCTATCCGCCTCCGCTCGCGCTGCCGTCTGCAGACGAGGAAGCGGCGGCGGCGGCGCGGCCGGCTGCTGGCCGCAGGCCTGCGCTGGCGCTGCTGCCTGGACCGGAGGCTGCCGGTGCGGGGCCAGCAGAGCGTCCCGCCAGCCCGCCGCCCGCCGGCGGCGCGCTGAGCCCCGCGGCAGCCAGAGTGCCGGCTGCAATGCTCTCGGCCAGCGTCCCCGGCGGCGGGGGCCTTCCAGGCACGCCCGTAGCGGGCGGCAGCGCGCCTGCAGCAGCTGCTTTCCGGGTCAGCCTTTCCTGCACGGCTGGCCCAGCAGTGCACGGTCGGCTCCCGCGGGAGGCTCACCGGCCGTCTGAGGAGCGACAGGCGGCGGTGGTGCTGCTGCGAGCTCGCCGGCGGCTGCTGCGGCCCGCGCTTGGGGCGGCGGCGGCGGCGGGGAGGCGGGCACATCCGAAACCTGGACCGGCTGTATGGGCAGGCTGTCTATGAGAGAGCCTGCCGGCACGGGCGCCTGCGCCGGCACCGGCAGGTCTCAGGGGGCGGCTCCTCATGCCGGCTCACAGCGCAGCGCGAGCTCCGGCAAGACTTGCCTGCGTTTGAGGTGCTGGCTGTGGGGCGGGGCCTGGCACGGGCGCCGGCGCAACCAGCGGCGCCTGCTGCCCTGCCACCGCTGCTGCATTGCTCGGTTCCTGGGCTTCAGCTGGAGCCTGCAGACACGACACACTTTGTTGACTGATGACTCTCGCGGTATCAGCGCCAGTTGAGTGGACTCCTGCGGTCGCAAACAGACAGTCCTGACAAGAGGGCTGTACAGGATCTTTAAATAGTTTGAATTCGAACCTGTGTTGCAGGCGGAGGCGGCTGCCCAGGCACCGCAGCGGCGCCTTGGCCGGGCGAGGCGGCGCCGGCGGCAGGCAGCGGCGCGGATGTGAAGCCGAGGTCGGCTAGCAGGCTGGGCCCCTGAACCATGCCGCCCGCAGGCGCTGCTCCGCTCGGCGCCGGCCCTGCAAGCCGCAGACCCTCAGTGCAGCCACCACCAGGCAAGGCAGAGCTTGCATGGAGTAGAGCTCAAGTGCCCTGGCCGAAACAGAGCTGGCGCGCTCTGGAACGGGGTCGCTGAGTACTGAAGCCACCAACAGCTCTCACGGTAAAATAACTCGAAAGCAGCGCACGAGCAGGAGTGCATCCGCTTCGGGACCTCTGCGCGAGGCGATGCGCGATGGTGAAATGGTTGCATCCTCGAAAAACGCAGGTTTTGGGCCCCGGACGGGAATTTTTCCTAGGAGAGCGGGAAAGGAAAAAACAACATCTCCAACTGCTGCGCAAACTCACGCGCGAAGGGAAAAACGATGGAGAAAAAATCCTCTGTGCGAAATTTGTTGGTGGCTACGGTACCTGGGCTGCTGCTGGGCTGCGGAGCTGGCGTCGCAGTCGGCGCGTACGTGACCGGCACGCAGCGGCTGAGTTGGCCGAGGGCGACCGGCGCGCACAGCGGCAGCTGCAGCAGCTCCGCGTCTCTCAGGCTGACCTGCGGCCGCTGCAGCAGCTGTTGGGCCAGCTGCGCCGCGTCTTGGCCGCCCAGCAGCAGCGGCGCGCCCGCCCCTGGAGCCGCACCCCCTGCAGACAGCCGCAGCTCAGCAAATGCGGCCCACGACAGCTCGGCAGGGTTGCCCCTACTTACGGGCTTGGCATGCGCACTTGAAGCGGGCGTCGGGAGGGGCGCGGGCACGGGGGGAGCCGCGGCACCGGGCGCAGGCCCCGAGCTGATGGGCAGCCCGGGTGGCAGACCCAGGCCGCCCGCCTGCACGCCCGTGCCAAACGTGCCGTTGCGAACCACCGGGCCCGTGACGTTCCTGTCACCACAGCCCTGCCTCTAAGCCCGACTGCAAAGCAAAGCTGCAAAGCAGAGAAAGTTTCCATAGGGAGTCTGAGAGGCGGGTGAACTCGGCCAGGAGGTGCGGTCCCAAGAGGGGCGTGAGTTTGAAGTCGAGCGGCCACCGCGGCCCAGGCTCCTGCAGCTCGAAGAGCCCCGCCGCCAGGTAGCTCATGCCCGTCCAGCCGCCGTCGCCGCTCTGCGATTCGCTTTCCAGCGCTTCAGCCCCTTGCTTGCTCAGTCAGCAGAGCCGTTGCCTTTGCTCCGGGGTCGCACCCCCGTCGAACGGACGTCTATGGAGGTGATGCGGCCCGGGCCCGCGACCTCCAGTGGCTGGACTGTCAGGGCGGAAGGCATGACCGTGAGCAGCAGCGAGAGGTTGCCTGGCGGCTGGCACTGCACCTGCAGCAATCAACCACCCGAGGAGGCACAGCCTCAGCCTTTTGTCAAGTACTGCATGCGGCAGCTAACGACCAAGGCGGCGAGGCGTGCCTGGCGGTAGACCATGTCAGTGGCCTGCTGCCTCAGCTGCGCAGGCAGCAGCTGCGCTTCCGCCTCGAGCGACAGCAGCAGCTCATCGGCTTCGCAGCCGAGGCAAAAGCCGGTGATTTGGACGTTGAAAGCCGGCGCTGCATCGCTCGTGACCTCCACGCAGCTGCCGCAGGGGTAGGAGAGCGCGTTGTCTGGCGATATGGCGGCCGTGTGCTGAAAGGGCCAGACGGTCGCAGGCAGGTCCTCGGGGAAACCGCAGCCGTCCTCCTTTACAGCAAAGGCGGCGACACTGAGTGTGCGTGGCTTTCAGAGGACAGACGCACACTCGTCGCGGTGCTCCCGGACTAGTGGCCTGGCAAGATCTTGAGCGGCGGCGGCATGCGATCACCTGGTCGGTGGGTGAGTGCTGTCCCGCCATCGACGGCGCCGCTAGCCTACCAGGCTGCCATTCTGCTGCTCGGGATAGCAAAAAGCGGCAGGCCAGACGCAGCAACAGGAGCGCGAGCGGCAGCGGGCGCCGCATCGCGAGAAGCGTCGCGCTACGACGGCCGCGGGCGCTGCATTACGAAAAGCCGCGCACAGGCAGACGCGCTGCAAGGCCCGCCTGCTGTCTTGCCGCGCCAAGCCGTTGCGTGCAGCTGCTCTGACGAGGGTTCTACGATGCAGCGGCGGGCAGCTACGAGCAGCGGCGGGGGCTCGAAAGGACTCACAGCGCCTCCGGGCGTTGGTAGCTCTCCAAGGATTTTTGCACGTATGCAAGCACTCACGAGGTGGACGCGTCTGGCCGCTGAGCAGTGCAAGAAGCCGCGCCAGACGCCGGCAGCCAGTCGACAGCCTCCAGAGCCACCCGGCAGCGCAGCACGCACTCAAAACTGCGGCGGCTGCGCAGTCAAAAAGGGATGCCACCGCAGGTGCCACGGGCCGCCCACAGGGTGGGCACGGCGCCACCATGCGATCGCGCGCCGCGGCGCCAGCTCCCGCGTGGCAGGCATATCGCAATCCAGTCACGCAAGCAGAGGCGCAGGCAGTCCGCGGCGGGACAGGAGCTCGCGGTCGCTCAGAAGCGCTCGCGCAGGACAGCCTCGCGCGACTTGCCCGTGAGGCTGAGCGCGGTGCGCGCGATGTCCGCGGCGGACAGCCCGGCCTCGGCCAGCTGCTGCGCCTGCGTGCCGTGCTCGATGAAACGGTCCGGCAGGTTCATCGGAACGACGCGGCACCGCCCGTCCAGCTGCCCGCTCTGCGCGAGGTAGGTCAGCACTGCGGGGCCACGACTGACTCAGTCACTCAGCACGGCAGCTGCCAGCCGCTGCGGCGGCCTCTGATCGCGAGCTCGAGCAGTTTCAGGAGGGTGTCAGGGGTTGATGGCGTTCGCAGTGCAGCCGGCACTTCAGTGCAGGCGGTGCTTTGCATTTGGAGCGGGAGGGCGGACCGTGCGAGCCGAAGCCGCCGATGGAGCCCTCCTCCACGGTGATGACCACTGGGTGCTCCTTGACAAGTCTCGTGACCAGCTCCGTGTCCAACGGCTTGCAGAAGCTGCGGCAGGGGGCAGCCCCGGCGGCGGCGGCCTCAGCATGCGCTCCCAAGGGGATGCCGCGGCACCTCTGCCGGCCGGCAGCCGCGCTGGCAACCTTCCACATGCAGGCGGGCGCAGCTAAACACACGCAGCATGCAGCCGCTCGTGCGGCTCGGCAACATCCCTGAGACGAGTAGACCTGCCCGCCGTCTGCTTGTATCACAGGGCTGGGACCTTGAAGCCTGGAATCGATGCTGTTGATTCCCCTCGGCCTGGCATGCGGTCAGCCACCGTCCCGCCATGCACCCGGGCGGCGGCAGCGAGGAGGGGGGGGGAGGCACCGCATGTCTGCCACGGTCGCCGACAGCCCCTTCTCGCCGAGCATCTCGGCCGCCGCCAGGCAGTCGTTGACGGAGGTGCCGTAACCGACGAGCGCGACGTCACTGCCCTGTCGCCGCACCACGCCCTTGCCGATCTCCCAGGGGCTGCCCTTCAGGTTGGGCGCCACGCCAAAGGCGGCCAAGTCCACTCCCAGGCCGTTGCCGCGCGGGAAGCGGAAGCAGGACGGCCGGTCGTCGATCGCGATGGCGGTCGCGACCGCGTTGCACAGCTCGGCCTCGTTCGACGGCTGCGCGTGGCAGTTACGGCTGCGCGTGAGGGAGTTACAATAGCGGCGGTCGCTCGAGGAGGGCAGGCGAGGGCAGGGTTTGGGCAAGCAGCCCTCCTGTGTGAGCCTCCTGTCCCCGGGCTTCCTGCTGCGATCGGCACCAGCGCACTTGTGCAGGCTGGAGAGCAGAGGGGAGAGGGGGAGGCCTTTTCAGGCGACGTCGCTGGGAAAAGTCGCAGCAAGTCACTGACCCAACGTCGCGCGACCATGAGCATGCGTCCTCTCGATTCATTCAATTCGCTCTCATCCTCGTGCTCATGCCCGGCCTCATGCTGCCATGCTCGTGAGCGTGCCCTTGCATGTGCTTCCTGCCTTGCGGCCATGCGTCAGTCCCCTCATTCGCATGCACACATGGTCGTGCAGCGTCTTGAGCGCAGCGGGAGACTGGCTCACGAGAGAGGGGGGGTGTTCTCACCGCCATGACGACCATGTTGGGCACGCAGCCCATGTATGCGACGTCGGCAAAGCCGGCGTGCGTCGCGCCGTCGGCGCCCACGAGGCCCGCGCGGTCCATGGCGAAGCGGACCGGCAGCGACTGCAGCGCGACGTCGTGGATGATCTGGTCGTAGCCGCGCTGCAGGAAGGAGGAGTAGATGGCGCAGACCGGGATCATGCCCTCGCACGCCAACCCGGCCGCGAAGGTGACCGCGTGCTGCACGGCGCGGCGGCGGCGGCGGGCGTCAGCCCAACAGCCCGGTTTCAGTTTTGACAGTTGGTGTAAGCTTCTGATCTCATGCTCTGCTGCTGCTTCGGTAGTACTTTTGGTATAGTTTTGGTATTAGTTTTGGTATTAGTTTTGGTATTAGTTTTGGAAGAGTTCGGGTTCCGTCCAGGGATTCGGGAGTTGGGGGTTCGGGAAGCCAGTTCCCCTCTGCAGCGGTCGTGCGGCGGCCGGCTGAGTCAGCCGCCGGCTGAGACTCCCGCAGTCAGAGGCGCGCCCAAGAGCTGCCAGCCGCAGCCCATGGCCACACACAGCTCAAGCGGCTGCTGGAAGGGGGGGGGGGGGGGAGCTCGCCTGCTCGGCGATGCCGACGTCAAAGGTGCGGTCAGGGAACCGCTTCTCGAAGCGGTTCATGCCGGTGCCGCCGCCCATGGCCGCATGGATGCCGATCACGCGTTTGTCACGCTCCGCCTCCGCGACCAACGCGTCCGCAAAGAAGTTGGTGTAACTGCCGACCTGCGAGTCACAGGGGGCAGGCCGGTCGCCTCGGCCTGCGCTGCCCTTTAAACCCTAAACCCTAAACAGAAGACCGTGGCAAAAGGGAAAGGAGCTGGGTGCGCCCTGATCAGCCGTGCAGGGCACGAGCTTGAGCTTGGGGCGGGCGGGCGGGCGGCGGAGGCGTGCCGCTGCGCCCGTGAGATGCAGCCGGCCCTTGCGTCCAGTCCATGCCGCACAAAAAAGGGCTCCCAGAGAGCGGGACTTCCTTGCTAAGTCTGTCTCTGTCTGTGTCGTTGTCTGTGTCTCTGTCTGTGGCTGTTTCTACAGCTGTGCCTGTGTGCCAATTCCCGGTTTTCCGATGTGTGTGTTCGCTGCTCTCTCTCTGCGCGGCAGAAGGTGGGGCGAGGCAGGGAAGGGGGGCCGCACCCCTCCCTTGGCCTTCTGCTGCTCTCCAGTGATCGGGTCGTACTTGCCGACTCCGTGCATCTTGTCGCTCGCGGTCTCGGCCGGCAGGTAGCCGCGCCCCTTCTCGGTCACGATGTGGATCAGCACGGGGCCGACCGTCTCGGTCGCCTTGACCTCTGCTCGACGGTTAGGGTTATAGGTGTTAGGATTTCTGTAGGGTTTAGGGGTCTGGCGAGCGAGCGCAGACGGGACGGGCGGGTTTTCGGAGGGGCCCGGCGGCACGGCAGGCGGGCGTCTTTTGGGTTTTAGGGTCAGTGGAGGGTTTAGGGTTCCAGGTTCAGGGTTTCAACGGTTTGGCGGCTCACAGGCGCATGGCGGCGGAGCGACCCGGACAGGCGGGCGCCGTAATCCAGAAATTCAAACGGCAAAAGTGCGAATCGCGCGGGGGAATCGAGAGACGAGTTACAGAGCGAAGCGGAGGAGTTACCCTGCAGCACGGCGACCAGGTTGTCCAGGTTGTGTCCGTCGATCGGGCCGATGTAGTACAGGCCGAGCTCCTCGAAGAGCGTGCTGCCGCTGCCGCTGATCATGCCGCGGGCGTACTCGTCGATCTTGCTGGTCGCCTCCTGGATGGCTTCCGGCAGCTGCTTGGTCACGCCCTTGACGGTTTCCCGCAGCTCGCGCAGCGGCCGGCTAGCCTGCAGCCGCCCGAGCGCGTTCGCCAGCGCGCCCACCGGCGGCTGGTTCTTGCCGTTGTACTGCGTCGGCAGCGAGACCTGCACAGAACGGCGGCGTTAGGGTTTGTTCAGGGTTTTCTAGGGTAACTCAGGGTCGTAGGGTTCGACGGTGGCGGCGCGGTGGCTCGCTAGAGGGCCTGGTCTGGCTGGGGCCGGGGGCGGGCTGGGCTGTCCGGGGGATGCGCGCCGATGGCTGGCAGGGGGGGCGCTGGAGATCGCTCCGGGAGGAGCCTGAGGGTGAACCTCCAACCAGACCCCAGAAGAAGCATGAAGGCGGATCCCCCTCCCTACGCTGTCGCCTCGCCAGCCCAGGCATTGGCCATACGAGGGGGCTCCCCCCCCCCTCCGGCCCTTTGCAAGCCGCTGGCTCACTGCTGCGACCAAGGCCCCCACCAACGCACGCGCCCGGCCAAGCTGGCATCAGCCCAGAGGCGCTGCGAGTCTCCCGTCCCTCCCCTTGCAGCCACCCCGCGCTGGTGCGGGCGGCGCGCCTGCTGGTTGTCGTTCAGCACCACTATCATGTTCTTGTCCAGGAAGCCCGCGTGGTTCATGGCCTCGTACGCCATGCCGCCCGTGATGGCGCCGTCGCCGATGACCGCAATGCAGTGGTTCTTCCGGTTCTGCGGCCGGTGGTGGTCCGTCCGAGTTACTAACGGTGAGGATGAGAAATCATTAGTGATGTGCGTTACTAATCCAGGCCCGCCCTGCTCGACAGCGACGCCGCCACCTCCTGCGGCCTGCTCCTGCTCCAAACCGGCGCTGCTCCAAACCCAAAGGACTCAGGCCGCGTCTGGGCCGCCCCAAAGGCCCCTGGGGGCTGCTCTGCTGCAGCGGTGGGAGCCAGCTGCAGCCGGGATGGCGGGCCCGCCGGGATCCCCCACCTTGAAGTCGCGGCCGACCGCCATGCCGAGCGCCGCGGAGACTGACGTCGAGCTGTGGCCGGCGCCGAACGGGTCGTACTCGCTCTCGCTGCGGTTCGTGAAGCCTGCGCGAGAGTTACAGGCGCGCCAGTTACAGCCCACCGCCCGAGTCACCTCCCCCCATGTTTCCGTTCACAGCTGCCCGAGAAGGGTTGCCCCACGCCCCGTGGGGCACTCCTTCCCGCCATGTCAGCTGCTGGTCCTGGAGCCGCTGGCGGGGCGGCAGGCGCACCAGACAGGCCGCCTGACTGGCGGATGGTGTGCATGCGGTCGCGCCGCCCGGTCAGGATCTTGTGTCCGTACGCCTGGTGGCCGACGTCAAAGATGATCTGCGGCCGCAGACGCAGCCCAGTCAGCTGCAGCCGCCGAGCTTTGCGGCATGCAGCCGATCGGGCGCGGCGTGCCTTGTCATCCGGCGTGTTGAAGATGTAGTGCAGCGCGACGGTCAGCTCCACGACGCCCAGCGAGGCGCCCAGGTGACCTGCAGCCGCCCCCAATGTTGTGAGAGGGCTGCCAAGTGCCAGGCTGTCGGGCCGAGGCTGGCAGGCCGCGTGCCTCCCGTCTTGGAGACGGTGTTGATGATGTCTGCCCGCAGCTCCTTGCAGAGCTGGCGCAGCTGCGAGCGGTTGAAGTTCTTGATGTGGACCGGGTAGTTGACCGTGTCCTGCGCAGCGCGTGTCGCATGCTCGAGATCGGCGCCGATGGATGCAGCATCCCGGGCCGAATCCAGGGCTCTGCCGGCTGCTTGCGGGGTGGCAGCGGGGAGGCGCGCCAGCAGCGGCGTGGGCGGGCCCTCGCTGCGCCAGTTCTGGATCTCGTCGATGCTGAGCTTGTCCCAGCCATCGGTCGGACTGGCCGAGCTGCCGGCGCCATTGCCAGCACCGTTGCCGTTGCTGGGGCCCCGGCGCTCCGCCTCGGCGCGTGCCGCGCCGACCGCCCGCCGCTTGCGCTGCCGGCTGAAGCCTGGCACTGCAGGCAGCGCCAGCAGGCGGTCAACCAGCCAGCCGGCGGCAGCTACATCCATAGGCTTTGCTAGCCAGCCAAAAGGAGCGACTAGAGACCGACAGCCGGTGTGCCCACATGCTGGCGGCTGCGTCTGGCAGCAAGCATTGTGTCCTGTGCTTGTTCAGCAGCCAGGAGCGAACAAGCGTCGCTGACATCCGTGGCCGCCTGATTCCCACGAGCTGCAAACTGCGACACGATGCTGTGAAGTGCCACTTGACATCTCAAAGGCTTAAGAGACGCATGCAACCGCTGGTGCGGCCTTCCTGCTGCCGCCGCGATTCCGACGGCAGCCGGCAAAAAGGGCAGCAGCGGCCGGAACACGCTGCTGCACCAAAACAGGTATTTGAAGCGGTGGAATTTCGACGCATACGTGTGGGACGGAGCGGTCACCTGGCACTCGCCGCGCAGGCCGGGCGCCCTGGAACGCCTGCGCGCAATGCAAGCGCTCAGAGGCACCGCCTTGTCGAGAACTGAATGATTATGCAATCATCAGCACGTTATCTAGCAGTACGATGTCCTGTCGTGCTGCACGGCCGCGCGCCAGAACATCGAGCCCCGCACCTGTGAATGCTCCACGGCCGATCCCAACGCGACGTTGGCTGTCATGGCTCTGAGCCTCGAGGCTCGAACAAGCGCATCAAACGCGACCCGCGTCCTCCTTAACGACACAGCTCAGCGACAAGGTGGCAGCCTAGCGGATCACTGAGGATTGAGGGTTTAAGTTCAAGTTCGACCTGGCGGCATTGCTGAGTTCTACTGAGCGGGCGGCCTTCGCCTGGTTTGCCCTGCCCTTCTGCTCATGGGTGCCGGCACCCCCATATTGTGCCGCTCCTGCGCTTCTGCATATTGTGCAGAAGCGTGGAAGAAGCGCAAACTCGGCTGCTGCCCGACCAGTCTGGGCGTAGGCAGGCAAGGGCTGTGACCCTTCCTTCAAAATCAAGCGCACTTGGCGCACGCTGCTGTGCGGTGGCCACCAGGGCAGTGGCCTCGATCACTGGAGCCTGGTGAAGGGTGGATGGCTGGCAACTGAATCGATCTTACAGAGGGCTGGGAAAAGAAGACGCAGGCAAAGTGCTGGCGCGAAGGCGGTCAGCGAAGGGCTTTTGAGCATGCTTTGCTGCTCACTGCACACCCAGCCCGGCACAGCTCACGGGGGCCCGGCGCTCTGGGCGCGAGGAAAGTCCAGCCAGCTGACTTGCACACGAAAGGGATGTTATAGGAGGCAGTACAAAAGGTGCAGGAGCTCACCCGGTGGGGGCGGGGAATGCCCACGGACAGCAAAACCCGTGAATCGGAGCTGATATGGAGGTCACACCAGGTCTTATGGGTGTGCAGTGCGGCGCCCTGAAACCAATGTTGGAGGGAAAGGTTGCCCTCTGGCGCTGAAACGGAATGAAACTGGCAGGCAACACAGTGCAGGGAAGCGGCTGGGGCAGAGCCAGCGCTGGCATGGGTGCCGCCACAAAGTCAACCATCCAGCTGGGCCCATGGTGCAGGACAGCACTGAGCAGCAGCAGCCGCTTGGCAGCCCGCAGCAGCGGTGGGCAGCTGCTTGGAACGCCGAGATGAGCTACGCCCAGTGGCCAGGTGCAACTGCAGATCTGACCAGGTGTGCCGGCGGCAGTTGTCTATGAGGTGCCAAGCTGCTGCGAGACCTGGGCGGGCCTCAGTTCGGTGTCTCATACACAGTGGCCGCCGGCCTGCTCGGTCCGATCCGCAGTTGCTCCAACCGTCCCACAGCGCTGGAGGGGGAGGGTCGCACCACCTGCTGGCACTCCTTTGGCTGCACTCGGCACACCTTTGTTGGGAGGTGCGGCCCGGCTGCTTCCAGGATTTCAGCGCCGCACAGCGCGCTGTGGAGGTTGCGCTGACGAATGGGGCATCTCAGTGAAAGCACGTAATCGGCAGAGGTTTGACAAGAAAAGCTAGCCCGGGGTGATGGATGGATCGATGCCGGCTGGTGGTTGCGTTGTGCTGGGCGCAGCGCATGTTGGCGATGCATGCAGCCTGAAACACTCTTCCCGGCAACCGCACGAAATGCTCAGGCTTTCGATTGCAAATGGAGGAGTGCTGCAGGGCTCTCCCAACACCACCTCGCACCTCACACCAGCAAAAGGCAGAAGCGGGCAATTGACAGTCGCAAGACCACCTTTGATCGACTAGGCGCCATGCCAGGTATAGTCCTTCGAGCCCCCGCCCGCTTGCCGGAGTCCCGGCGATGCATCACGTCGAAACGTTTGCGTCTTGCACCCTGAGCTGGAACTGAAATGCCCGTCACGGTTGGTACGCAGGCAAGGACGGAGGTGCGCAGGCCACAGGAGTGGGCCACGCTCGTTTCAGGTGTAACCTTGATCGACAATTAACACCTTTGTTCGCGCACGTAGGCAAGGCGAAGCCGCTCAAGAAGCCAAAGGCCGCGCAGCAGGAGCTGGACGACGACGACCTTGCCTTCCAAAAGTCTGCGTTTGCCTAGCCCGCCTGACTCTGGCCAGGCAGCAAGCAGCCGTCGCCCGACCCGTCTGTCCCTGCCTCTGTAGGAAAAAGAAGGAGGAGGCGGCCGCGCTCAAGGCGCTTAAGGAAAAGGCCACCTCGAAGGGCGGCTTTGCCAAGGTCAAGGGCTCCAAGTAGGTGGGCCGCATGCCGGCTACGCCTGGGAAAGAGGAGCAGGCCCCAGAGTCAGCCGGGCCGGACTGCCTGAGCTGCCGCGTGGTTGGCACTGGCGTCTCCTTCGCCGCCAGTGCCTACCTTTTGGCCATGGTCTATTCAAGCCGGCCGCGCGGCCTGCATCGGGCGCTCTCCCTGGGCCTGGCTGGCGGCTTTGCCGCGCTGGGAGTTGTGCGTGCCGTGCTCTGACTGTATTTGCTTCACGATGTTCCACACACATCCCACTTAGCTGCTCGGGTGTGAAGGTGTCCTCAGCCCTCAGCATGCCATCAGGGGGCAGCCTGGCTGTGGAATGGCTGGCACCACTCCGGCAAGCGATGCGGTTGTCGTGCTCCCCCTTGACACAGAAATCTCCCCTTCCCCTGCCACAGCGCCGTCGAGCAACTGCAAGGCGCAGCTGCTATTGTCGGGTGTCGCGGGCGGCGGAAGAGGCGCCGATGACAGACAGCAAAGCGCAAGCCCGGAGGCAGTCCCTGCAGGCCGAGTACAGGCTTAGGACGGAGCCTTCTATAGTCGTCCCAGGCGCGACTCGTTGAGGTTGATCGGGGCCATGCCCGAATTGCATGCCGAGGCCTGCCGACTGGCTGATCAGCGTCGCCAGCAGGAGTTTTGATCAGAAGCGTGTATTGAGCTCATCAGTGTACGCTGCTGGCGATGCGACTGGGTGGAGCGAGGCGCTTGGCCGGACAAACCAGGACAAACCAGGACGATGCCTGTGACGCTCCATTTGAGCATGGGCCGTGATCTTCCCCGCCTGCCTGCCCCCCACGCAGGCCTACGCCTCACCGGGCACACTCTGACCGTGCCGCTGGACTACAGCGACCCGGGGGCTGGCAGCATCGAGGTCTTCTTCCGCACCTGCGATAGCATCTCGGGCGGCGGCCGGTCTGAGAAGCGCTACTACCTGCTCTTCCTGCAAGGTTCGCTCCGCGGCCGGCCGGCCCCCACTCCCTGGCTCGGCCTGCTGACAGGGCCGGGCAGCGGTGCAGGCGGGCCGGGGCACGAGGCGGCGCGCCCGACGGAGGCATCTGGCTGGCTGGGCAAGGCGATTCAGTACTTCACGGTCGTCCTGCTGGACCAGCGGGGCACCGGCCGCTCCTCCCCAGTCTCGGCAGCCTCCCTTGCCCGCCTGGGCGCGCCCGAGCAGCAGGCAGCCTACCTGCAGCACTTCCGGTGGCGCCCCATCCAGGCTCCCGGCTCGCCTCCTCTGCAGGCTCGGACAGGGGCACAACACAGCGCTGCCCTTACACACTCCAAGGCAGGCCAGCGAGCGCAGCGCAAGGAGGGAGGCAGTTTTCGCATTCGGAAAACTGACGTGCTTGCACTCAGCCCCGCTTCGAGGCGTGGATGCTCCAGTCTCGACGCGATTCGAAAAACGAGGCCCGGAAAGACGGGGTGGGCGCAACGACACCGTTTCAAAATCGTCCGAACAGCCTGGAGAAACCGTTCGATTCGGCGCGCCGCAGGGCCGACAACATCGTGCGAGATGCGGAGGTGATCCGGTCGGTGCTGGCCGGCCCGGAGCAGCGCTGGAGCATCCTGGGGCAGTCGTTCGGCGGCTTCTGCTGCATGCGCTACCTATCCGCCGCGCCGCAGAGTGCGCCCCCCCCCCCC
>BHFV01000418.1:0-26209 GCA_003568905.1 Trebouxiophyceae sp. KSI-1
GGGGGGGGGGGGGGTGGAGGAGGGGGGGGGGGGGGGGGGAAGGCTGGCCTGGTTGACACGGCGGAGCGGGGAGATATCCACGGCCTGCCGCCGGATGACGCCGGCGCTGCCGATGCGGGTCGCGTCCTCGCGGGGGCCGCTGCGAGTCACACGCGAGTCACGACCGCATCAGTTACACCCTGGCAAAAAGCATGCTGCATTCGACTTGAGAGGCAGATTGCTCCGGAGCCGCGGGTGGCAGGCGTCCTGCTGCACTGGCGATGACTCGACAGCAGCTGGGCTGCAATGCAGGCCTGGTCTGCCTGGCAGGCAGGCGATTGTGGCCAGGTGAGGGCGCGAGGGAGGGGCTGCACACACCTGTTGATGATGGCGTCCACCAGGATCTGGATCGGGTTGCTGTCCGTGAGCAGGTGGATGATGTCAAACGCATGCTTCACGATGCGCACCTGCCAGAGTGCGGGTGAGGGTGGGATCAGGATCTGGCAGGCGGGAGGGATGGGCGGGAGAACGGCGACTCCAGATGCCACTTTGAGACGCACCGCCATCAGCTTCTTGCCGTTGTTGCGGCCGTGCTGCATGAGCGAGCATGTCAACCTGCGGGCAGCCGCAGGCGGGCTGAGCGCCGCTGCTCCACCGATCCTCGGCATGACACCCGGCCGCAGGTCTTGTGGCGCATAATCTTGTTGCTCGCGCGTATGTGGCCTCATCAATTGCCCAGCCGCCCCCGGCCTCGAGCAGCTGTCTGCGGAGAGCCGCGCACCTCTCCACAATCGGGCACTGCGCCTTCCTGAACCGCTTCTTCTGGTACCGCCCGGCCGTGTGCGGCACGAAGACGGCGAACTTGGCCTTGACGGCGATGTAGTCTTCCAGGGAGATGTCGTTCACCTGCAGCCGCCCACAGGCTCTCGGGCCTCTGGACCGATTTCGCCTCCATCCCGGCTGCCAGTCACTGTTGCGTCTGATGTAGCCCAAAAGAGGTCTTCTAGTACTCTCGTCTCAGCGTTCCTCGTTGCAAAGGCCCTCTGCGCGCTCCCCGACTCCTCCGCGCGATGCAGCGCCGCAAAGCCGCCCCAGCACGCTCTCGACTGGGCAGCAAGCCACAGGCCGGTCCCAGGCAGAGTTTCCGCTTCTCCAACCTCCCCGGAGCCGCTTGCGCCTGGCGAAGGCATCCCAGGACAGGCGGCAGGGTGTTGATCTGACCTCGATGTCCTCAAAGCTCCACTTGCCAAAGAGCTTGACCTCCGGGATGACCGCCATGGCTCCTGCGTCCGCCCGCGGCCCGCACAGTCCTGGACGAGCGAGCTGCAGCCGCCCCAGGCCCGCCGCCTTGGCCCTTGTTGCCCTCTGCCAGGTTGTCGAGCTTTTCCGAATGTGGAACGTGGTCACGAGCTTCGAAAAGTGCGTTCGCACCAGCACCTTGCGAACGTTTGGATCCTGCTTGCTGCAGCTCTCACAGCTAGTCTGCAGTCCGTGAACAGATCCAGCTGATCTCACTCAGCGCAGAGCATTCCGACAGCAGCTAGCGCTCCGAAACGCGCAAGTCGCGCTCTTTCGACAATACAAGGGCATGGCAGCGCTGCGACACGGCCGTCGGGCGCTCGCCCGTCTGATAGGCCGGCAATGTGCCGCCCCAGGCGCTCGTCAGGCCGGCACGGAAGGCTCGCTGGAGGCGGCCTTGAGCCAGGCCGTCCAGCAGGGCGTGCACGCGCCGCGGCAAGCCTGGCCGAGCTCGCTGGACGGGCAAAGACGGCACTTTAGGGCGGCCGGCCTGGCGGAGAAGTCGGTGGAGGTGGAGGTGCAGTCGATGGGCGAGTCCATCAGCGAGGGCAGCATCGCCGAGATTCTGAAGCGGGAGGGCGAGGCGGTGGCCGAGGACGAAACGATCGCGCAAATCGAGACGGACAAAGTCACCATCGACATTCGGTCACCAGTCGCGGGCATGCTGGCCCAACTGAAGGCGCGCCGCCTCGGGCTTGATGCCTGGGGTGTGGTCTGCATCTGCAAGTGTCATTTTTCGACACCAGCTTTGCACGCTGCAGGTAGCAGTGGATGACACAGTGCATGTCGGGGACGTCGTGGCCGTCATCGCCGAGGGAGAAGGTGCGTCCCTTTCCCTTCTGCAGGCATGCGACTCCGCCTCTCTGGGCAGCCTCTGAAGGCCGATGCCTGCCTGCAGCGGGCGAGGCCAGCTCCAGCTCTGGGGCCGAGGCAAAGCCGGAGCCTGAGCAGCCGGGGAAGGCGCCCACTGAGGAGGCCCAGCCACCGCAGCAGCAGCAGCAGCAGCAGCAGCAGGCCAGCAGCACACCCGAGACCCCGCACCGCACGCCAGCCATCCGCTTCCCGCCAAGGGTGACGCCAGATGGCCGGCGGATCAGCGACCTGCCTGCAGAGGAGCGGCAGCGGTGCGCCTGCCGCCCCCAAGGGCCATCATGCTCCCCTGTAAAGGCACTGGCATTGAGCTAGCCACCCCTGGTCGCGCAGGTTGCAGCAGGAGGGCCAGGGAGCGGCAGCCCAGCAATCGAAGCCTGCGCCGCCGCAGCAGCAGCCAAAACGGCCGCAGGCGCCGCCAAAAGACGAGGCGGAGCAGCGCAAGTCGGTGCCCTGGTGAGTCCCTCTGCTGCCCCACGCGCCCTGCTGTATGACTCACTGGAATGCAGACAGGGAAGGGATACACACCAAATCCAGCCAATGCCAGGCTTCCAAGGCCGCAGATTAGGAACAGCGCGAGGTGCAGCCATGCTGAGTCATGAATCCTCGACTCCTTGCTGCAGGTACGTTGGCCAGGAGCAGGGCACGAAGCTCAGCCAGTCGCGAGTGCTGAGTCAGCGGGAGATGGAGCAGATAGAGCTGGGCGGCGCGGAGCCCTAGGGAGCAGCCGCAGCCCCAGGCCCTGTAAGCGTCATGCCTCTGGCTTGCCCTGCTTGCGTGTGAGGCGCTGCAGCAGCGCCTTTCCAGCCGCAGAGTGGCGAATATTTTTTTCCTGTGCCTGTTGGCGCACTCCTCTCCTGGTTTATCGCCTGCCTGCTTGCCATTGACTGGTACTGGGGCATCTAGAGAGCCCCTTGCCTTTGGGCATTTGGCAGTGGCAATGTGAGAGATCCCAACGACCTGCTGTGCCTATTGGTACGGAAGCACACTCAGGCCTTCTCCAGCAGAGGAGGCGCCGCAAAAGAATCATTGTCACAGCCGCAAACGAGCCGCGGCCGCGCATGCAATGCGGAGTCAGGCAGCATAGGCAGGGCAGCTGTCCCTGCCGCACGCGCGCCACACAGTGCCCCTACAAGGTGGAGCCCGGCAGCAGACCCAGGATGGCGCCGCCTGCTGGCCGGTGCCTGAGAGCACTCAAGCACTGAATTGGGCCAGGCAGCTGGCAGATGCTGGGTGCCTGCCAGCCGGTGCCTGCCAGAATGCAAGCAGAGGCCGGCCAGTCCTCAGCTCAGCTGTGCACCTCCTCCTCGAACTTCCTAAGTCTCGCGTGCAGCTGCGCGTACAGCGGCCGGCTGCGCAGGTGCAGCGCGAGCGACAGGCCGCTCTGTGCCAGCGCCGCGCCGGCTATCACCAGATAGGTCGCCCTGCAGTCGCCGGCGCTAGGCTGTCAATCAACAGCTTGATGGTTTGTCGATCGGAATTCAGCCTAGCTCGGTCGGCTGCAGCTGAGTCAGCAGCACTGAAGCAGCCGGCACACTCTCGAGCACGAGCCGACAGGCCGGGCTTCGTCCTGACTGCAGCGGCGGCAGCGTAGCAGCCGAGCAGAGCCATGGAGCATAGCCGACAGTATTCTGTGCTCTATTGGACGCGCATGGCGCCTCACAAGCGAGAGATTCGACACCCTGAAAGTCAGGGTCGTGATTTGGACCTCCAAGCTGTCGCAATGCGGGACGTGACACAGCAAAATACCCGCCAAAATGCGGCAAAACATGGCAAAACGGCAAGCCGGGCGCGCCTGAAGCAGTCGCGGCCGTAGCAGGTGGTCGGCGGGTCGCCGTGGGCGGCCCCGGCTCGCTCAAAGAGGCTGGCAGCCAGGCCGGAGCTGAACAGCAGCGCCCCGGTGGCGGTGGAGAGGTGCTGCACGCCCTGGTTGGCGCTGAGGTGCCTCACACCAAACAAGTCGGACGTCAAGCACGGCAGCAGGCTCCAGTGCGCGCCGAATGCCAGGCCGGCCGCGGTGCAGCAGGCCAGCAGCAGCCGCGGCCCGGCGGATGCGACGGCGGCGTATATCGCCGCGGTGGCCAGCGAGGCGGCGAGCAGAGCCGCAGTGCTGCGAGGCGGCAACGGGTGGGATGGGGTCAGGCGGGCGGGCGGGAGGGGTCGATGCGGCAGGACGGGTTCGGCGGCGGGAGCACAGCAAGGCAGGCCCATAGCTGTTGTAGTGAGTCAGGGAGAGAGGGGGTGCCGGGGCATCACAGCAGGCCTGGCAGGCAAGAAGGGCGGGAGCAGCAGGCAGGCAGGCCTGGTGGACGGGCGGAAAGGCTGCAGGCAGGGGAAGAGGGGACAGACCGCGGCGTTGCATAGCGATGGAGCAGCCATTCGCTGCCAAAGCCGCCCAGCGTGCGGCCGAGGCCGTTGAAGGTGGCGAACAGCAGCACGAAGGTGGCCTGCGCGCCCGGCCGCCCCTCCAGCGCCTCCACATGCTGGCCTGCAGCCCCATGCCTCTCTTTGTGCCCTGGCAGTGCAGCATGCAGCCCGCCAGCCGCAGCTCCCGGGCGCTCGCATAGCAACGGAGCCTTCAGCTCACCCGCGACAGCCTGGTGAGCTGTCTCACCGTCACGTAACAGAGGTCTGTCATGTAACGTAACGCTGCTCCAAGAGCCGCTCACCGAGGTTGTTCAGAAGCGTGAAACCGGAGCCGATTCCCACCAGCATGCCGCTCCACAGCATCCAAAAGTCGAGGGAGGTCAGGCACTGCCGCAGGCGCCACTCCCGCGGCGGCGCCGCCTTGGCAGCCGCCGCGGTGTCTCGCTGCCGGCCGCCGCTGCCCCCTGCGGCCGCCTGCCCCTCCTCCAGGCCGGGGCTGGCCCCCCGCCGCTGCACGCGCTCGCTGGCGGGCAGCAGCGGCGCGTCGGAGGCGCTGCCCTCGCCGCCCCCTCCCTCCCCGCCGTGCAGCCTGGGGCCACCCACAGGGCGATCATGTCAGGCGCTTGCTGCTCTTCCCAGATAAGTCCTGTGCCAGCTGAGGGGAGTAAGTCAGGTTCCGGGCCCACCAATGAAGGGACTCCCGAGACAAATGAAGGCACGGCAATCGTGATTGCCAGGTAGTCCTCGTCCGCCCCAAAGAATGCTAAAAGTTTCCTCCTAGACCATAAACCCCAGACTTGAAGACACACGGCTCGCAAGCACCACTCCGCAAGTCGTGCTTACTTTGACCAGAGGCGCTGCCAATGGAGGCGCGACCTAGAGGCTCCGTGCAGAGGCACAGGGGAAACGACTCTACTAGAAAAGGCTCTAGAGAGGGCGCGCGCCTGGCCGGCTTGCTGCGCAGGCCGCCGGTGCCGGCAGGGATCATCAGGAGGGAGGCCGCCAGCAACGCGAGCGCCCCGGCCATGATGGCGGCCCGCGTGTCCGGGTGGCCTTTTGAAAACAGGGCACTGGCCATCTGGTACAGCAGCAGCAGGCCGAGCAGGCCGCTGGTGGCCAGCAGCCGCCGCTCTGCGACAGGAAGCAGTTGGAATGGATGTAACTGCCGCTATGAGCGTAACTGCCACCAAGAAGATGAACTGCCGGCAGCTCTGCTGCTGCTGCCAGCAGGGCAGCAAATGCTCACGGGTCTTGACTGCCTCCGTCTCCCTGGTGCAGACAGAGGCAGTTCTTGAGGCTGCCTACAATGCTAGCCGCTTGTGACCTGGCCCCTGCGGCGAGACTGGCCTGGGCTTCCCTCTCGCGGTGTCAGCCTGGGCATGTTTCCGCAGGTTCTACCGGCGAGCGATTCCTCGCATTTGACAAACAAACTGAGAAAGGGACAATACAAGGCAGCAGTTCATCTGAACGGCGGCGCAAGAAGCGATCAGGACACCGCACCAGTGGTCAGCCGCTTGCCGGGTGTCAGCAGCTCGCTCTCCTCGACGTGAGGCACGTGGTTGAGCAGCGGCAGCGCCAGCAGCCCCAGCGCCGCCGGCAGGAAGGCCAGGAAGGCCAGGAAGTCCAGGCCACGCGGCGCAAAGACGCCGCTGTAGACCGTCGTGGCGATGGAAGCGCTCACACCCAGCACAGTCTTCAGCAGGCCTGCGGGCGTCCTCCCATGCCACGGTCATACCACTCAGAACGTCCCAGCCATGAGCGCATCGGAGGCCTGCTGGCTGCTGCCGGCAGGTTGCCGAGGGCCGCGGCAGGTCGCGGGGGCAGCGGCAATGAACCTGCAGAGGCGCTTTAACTGACTGACCTGAGTGTGTAACTGACACGTGGTGTAACTCACGGCCTTCCGGGTGGGGGCGTGCCTGCAACGGGACCCCGTTCGGCAGGGAAGTTCCGCATGCAGGTGACAATGGAGGCAGTGTCCAGCCACAGCAAGCCGCTGCTGGCCAGCAGGCCGGCCGCCACCAGCAGCCAGTAGGGCGCGTTCACGTGCCCGGCAGCTGCCGCCCAGATGAGCCCGTAGCCCACCGCATGGTTGACGAGGCCAATGCCGGCCGTCAGCCTGCGCGCAGCCTTGCACTCAGTCCCCGGAAGCTACAACATAGCACGGTGCGGGCATGAGGCTGAGACAAACCTGGGGCCCAGCTTGTCGCGGTTTGCCAGCCAGTCGTACAGCAGGCCGGGCAGCCATGCCGTGAGGCCGCCGCACAGGATGGCGGAGCCGATGCCCTCCAGCTGCGGCTGGCTCAGGTGGAGGGCGGCCTGGAGAGGGGCTGCACCGAGTGAGGCGATTTGAGGCACAGAGAATGGTGAGGCGTGCCAGCGCGGGAGGTGTGGCAGTATAGGGAAAGAAGGAGGCTTGCCTTGAGCGCTGGAGCGTACAAGCTGAATGTGTAGGCCACGCCCGCCACCAGCTCGCACACCGCGCCGGCCGCCAGCGAGTACCACTTGTTGACGTACATGATGTGCCCAAGGAGCAAGGTACGAAGCCAGGCAGGTATTCAGACGCCCAAGGAGCAAGTTTGTGAGGCCAGGCAGGTAGTCAGACGCGCTGCATCGTCTCAGGGAGCGACCGGCATGCCAGCATTGCGCTTCTTGCCGGCCGTCCGCTGTATGCGGTGCAATTCAGCGATATCATGCGCCTCAAATCGCTATTCAGAGTTGTCGGCCAGGCCTTGCGAGCGGCCTGCTCGCTCGGCACGTGCGAAAAGGGAAATAGCGTGATGCGATTGTGTAAGGCTCGGCTCGTTCCTCGCACTGCTTCAGCGGTGCCAGCAGATGATGTGCTCGCTCGCGATCTGCGTGAGAAGAAAAGCACAGAATAGCAGCGAGCCCCACAATGCGCTTGCATGGCCGGCGTTTCATTCACCATCCAACCAGCCTGCACCACCACCACCACGCCGATCCTCATGCAGACGCATGCAGACGATCATGCAGACGACTGGAGTCAGCTTATTTCTGTAAAAATAAAAGTTAATTTGACTCTTTGCTTTTGGTGGGGGGCTTAAATTGCGTCTATTGTAACCCAGACTGCAAGCTGACACCACAGACTACACCACAGACCAGGGCAGTAGGCGACAAGGCGGAGGAGACGGTGGAGGGCTACAAGGTATGTAGACAGCGACACGCTGACAGCGACAGGATGCTGAGAGCACGTCATAGACGGCGCAGGCAGCAGGCTCCAGATTTCAAGGTTACATCCCTCGGACTTAGCTCGCAGCCCCAGCTGCACTGCATTAGTGCTGCAGCGAGCCGTCCGCCGACCCGACGGCGTCCAGCGGGATGTCAGTCATCGAGGCGTCGCCTCCCCGCTCGTACGCTGCCTCCGGCTCGGCCGCAAAGTCCATGACCGGCAGCGGCGGCTTGTCGGCACGCAGCGGCACGCTGGCGACCTCGCCGCGGACGGCCTTCTTGCTCAGCAGCAGCTCGGCCACCTCCTCCGTCACGTCCTGCAGCAGTCCTCAGCTCAGAGAACTTGCACAACAGCGGTCGATGGGACAGCAGGGTTGCTGGCAGCGGAGGCGCGCCTTGCGGGTGATGATGCCCATAACCTGCGGCTTGGCCGGGCCGACCATGAGGTGGTGCAGGCCCATGGTGCGGAAGAGGCGGTACGCGCGCGCCAGGCTGGCGTTGCCCTGCAGGCAGGCAAGACACACGCATTGTCTTAGCACGAGGCTGCTCTGCTATTGCGAAGCCCCGCTCAGGCCAAAGTTGTGATCAGGAATTGAACAATCAAATGGAGTCCGCAGGGCGTGCCGCATAACAAGGCTCGTTTCGTCTCGCAGGCCTGGTGGCTTGCGGTTTGGCACCTGGATGACAAAGGGCGTGCGCTGCATGAAGGGCCTCAGGTCGACCCGCATGCGCAGCTCCGCCTCGGCCAGCCCCTCCAGGATGCCCGCCTGCTCCGCCAGGCGCACCTTGAGCGGCAGCGGCTCCAGCTTCTCCAGCAGCCGCCAGCGCTCCACCTGCCAACGTGTTGCCGGCTCAACCGACCTGATCTGTTCGCTCACCATTAGCGTTGCGGCAGCGAGCTTTTTCTTCTAAACGCCGATGCTTGAAGGGGCGCGCCTGTGCTGCGGGGATTCCGGCCTTGCTGCTGGGCAGCTTGCTGCCGGGCTTGTGGGCGAAGAAGCCCAGGCGGTGCTTCAGGATGCGCAGCAGCTGCGGGCGCGTGATGACGCCGTGCAGCTGGATGGCTGAGTCTGCGGCCCACCAGCAGGCACCCCAGTCAACAAAGCGTCATCAGCAAGGACGACGCGCTCTCTGCAGTCCATACGGCGCCATCCTCTCTGCTTTCTCATGCTCTGCACCTGTGCGCCCACCCTCATTGAGATCTTTCCCACCAGGCCCATGGACCCTGGCGGTCCTTGAGCTGGCCTGCTTGGCGGCCTCCTCTGCTGGTGAAGCGCACCGGACTTGAAGGCCTGCGGGACCTCGGGTGTGACCGGGAATGCCTGGTGGCCGCAGCTGCGCAGGCTAGCCACGAGCTCGCTGCAGAGCGGCACCGGCGGCAGCGCCACCATCTGCGTGGTGGCCAGCTCGCCGACGCTGATCTTGTCGGCCGTCATGCGCTGGTGCACCTCCGAGCCGTACTCCGTCTGCAGCACACAGCGCACATACAAACGCTCGGATTTGGGTTCCTGCCTCTGCGATGCGCAGGTGCTTTGCTTATTTCCAGGCCTTGATGGGGGACAAACTCACTGCCAGGCTGGCCCGCTGCTCCCGCCGGCTGTATGCCGCCCAACTGGCGGTGCCAAACAGCACCCGGTCAATGCGTCCAAAGCATCTCTCTGAAAAGCTCAGCTGAAGATGCGCCCGCGCTCCTGAACTCTTGCATGCTTATGGGCCTTGTGCAGGGCTAGTGGATGGCAGACCAGGACGGGCGCGCCGCGGATCTTGATCTGGACGTCGTAGATCGGCAGCGTGAGGCAGTCGCCGACCAGCTTGGCGCAGGTGACGGCGATCATGAGGGGCACAATCATCTGCATCGCGCCGGAGCCCTCCATGGCCAGCACGGTGATGCTGATCAGCATGCGCGTGGAGCCGCCCAGCATGCACGCCGCGCCGACCACCTGCAGCGGCGCGTTATGTGCCTTTCTTGCTGTCGAGTGCTGGAAAAATGGCATCCGTCAGGACAGCCTGGAGATTCTGTTCAGGCCGGGCAGACAAGCGCCCAGCAAGAGGACCTGCAGTTCGAGTCAGGAGGCCATGGGGGGACATCATGCTGGGAGAAGCTGCCCACGAGGGTGAGGGTGGGGAGGCGCACCGAGTAGGCCGGCAGCGAGACCTTGACGCCCCACCCAGCGCCCGTAAGCGCGGCCTGCACAGCCATGCCCAGCAGGCGGCCGAGCGCGGCGCCCACCGACAGCGACGGCAGGAAGATGCCTGCAAGCAGTGGCTCCTCAGATAACCCCAACTATTCATGCACTACAGCAGCAGCAAAGTGCGAGTGCGAGTCGCTTCCTCGCCTGCTGCCCGACATCTCAACCAACAACTCGACCAAGACGCGAGCAGGGAGCGAGTGGCACTGCAGCAGCCAGCGGTGAGGAGCGCGACCTGTGGCGGCGCCGATGCCAAAGGTGGCCAGCATGAGGCAGTAGATGAGCACCGCCCACAGCAGCAGGACGCCCGCCGAGATGTGGTACACGCCCGGGAGGGAGTCCGGCACGGTCTCTCCAAAGTGGATCATCAGGCGCAGCGCCTGCAGCATCGGCCGGAAGAAGAGCTGGCCGTTGGCGTTGAACTCGTCGGGGCCGCACCTGCCAGGTCACCAGTTTCCCCCCAGCGGATCAGCTGCTGCCGGCTTCCTGCCAGCTGCACCGCAGCGCAGCCGCGCCACCAAAAGGCAGCTGCTGAGACTCTCTCTGATCACGCCACAGTACCGGGACCCAGACGAAACGCAGCAACTGATTCATGGCACTTGGGAACACGTAAGCCTGGAGAGCGCAGGGCCGTGCCAGAGCTGCGGGAAGTGGCGCAGGCCGCGGCTGTCCGCGCCCGAAATGCCCGCATAGATCTCCTGGTCCTCCCCGCCCGCCTCAAAGTACTGCAGCTGCGCCTTGGGCGGCAGCGGCAGGCAGGGCGACCAGTAGGTGGCCAGGAAGAAGGCAGTCGCCGTCAGCCAGGCCACCGCCACCACCTGCAACTACCAGCAACTGGACATCATTCGAAGTTGTTTTTGTCTTTTGTCAAACCAAGCAGCACTCTGCGGCCTGGCACCTGATGCTTTTCTGCCAGTGCCCCAGCCTTCGCGTGCCATGCTCAGCGACAGACCTGTGTGCAGCGACCGGAACTCCACATTGGGGGCTGCATGTGTTCGAGTCGAGGTCCCAGCTTCACGGGATGCTGAGGTGGAGAGGGGCGGGCCTCGGCCAGGCGGCGGCGCGGGTTGGAGGCCGGCACGAAGCGCGCGCGCAAGCGGGAGCAGAGGATGTGGATCCTGACAAAGGCGCCGCCGAGCACGCCGGCGCAGACGCCCATGGCGACAAAGATTGGCAGCTCCCAGATGTAGTAAAAGTAGCGGCGGCCGTAGAGCGCGATGTTGTCGTCGTACAGCCTGGCATTATCGTCTCCCGGGAATCAGGCAGCATCAAAAACCAGATTGCACATCGGGTGCGGCTGTGTCTGGCATGTGCAGCGACTGGGCGGGGGCTCCCATGCCGCGCGCTGCAGCGCTTTCAGAACAGACAATCCTGGCCCTGTGGAACAGCAGCTGAGCGGCAGAGCTGGAAGCAGCGGTGCGGCTCGGCAGTGGTGGGCTCGGCAGGTCGCCACAGAACCAGCAGGCAAGACCGGCCTTGCCAAGCTGGAGGCAGCAGGGCGCACCCAAGGTCGCGCTGCAGGCCGAAGCGAGCGGTCAGGCTGCCGCCCGCGTCGCCGTGCAGCTGCGCCAGGAAGTGCAGCGTGAGCACGCCGGCGCAGGTGGCCAGGAAGCCGCGCCAGAAGATGCCCAGATTCAGGAAGGAGGCGCCCTCCTCGATGGCCAGCAGCAGGCCACCGATGGGCGCCGCAAACGCGGTCGAGACGCCTGCGAGAACCGATCCATCCTGGCAACACAATCATTGTTTCAAATACTCATTGTTTGAATTTTGGATACTTCTCATTGTTTTAATACTCGTTGTTTTAAAGACAGCTTGGCTAGAGTGTCTGGACTGTGTGATGTCCAGGCAGAGTGCCATTGAGACTTGCACGTTTGGAACTGTGTGTTCCCAGGCCTTTTCAGCTTTGAGTGCAGCTGCTGCTGAGGTATATCCCACAGCCGCAGCTCCATCACGGTGAGGCCCACATGCCGCTCGCACAAGTGTCGACGACATCTCAGAAATGCTTTTAAAAAGGCAGATTTGGCAAAGGCGGGGCACCTGCGGCTGTGCCGATGGACACAAAGTCGCGGTGGTCGGCCTCGTTGCGGAAGAAGCCGCCGCAGCGGCGCGGCAGGCGGAAGACGCGGCCGCCCTGCAGCAGGCGGCTGATGGTGAGCGAGCCCATGCCCACCCAGCCGCCGCCGACGATGCCTCCTGCAGGCACCCCACCGCCGCATTCAGGAAGCCCTGCTCGGCTGCAGGGAGGGAGCCAGACGCCGAGACTTGGAAAAAAAACGCAGCAGAGTGCCGCAGCGAGTGCTGGAGCAGACAGATCGCTGCCAGGCTGCCTGCTGCGAGCAGGGTGCCATGCATTTGAATTCGAAACGACCGAGCAGACCCGTCCGCAGCGTCAGGCAGGTGTGCTCGCTGTCTGTCCCAGAGGCAGGCAGGCAGGTGGGCGGGCAGCAGAGTGACGCGTTGCTGTCAGAAGATCTCAAGGGAAGATCTCAAGGGCCGTGCAGGGGTGGCAGGAGGGTAGGGGCGGGAGCCGCCCCACCCGCGTGGATGAAGGGGCCCTCCTTGCCGGCGACCAGCCCGCCCGCCATCGACAGCACCAGGCTGGCCATCTTGCACAGCAGCGTCTTGAGCGACAGCAGCCCTGCCGAGGCGCACCGCCTCTCAAGAGGTGGCTCACTGCCTGCCAGCGCTCTTGCTCTCCCCGAAGCAAGCCACTGCCTTGCGAGCACGCGCCCGACTGACAGCAGCTTTCGTCGGCTTGCTTAAAGCAGTTCAAAGGTGCCCCTGTGCCAGGCTGAGAATCGGAACAAACTGATGAAAGAGCCGCCCGTAAGTACCAGCTGCTGCGCGACACCTGCAGCCCTTCACCTCGCATTGCGACTGGCCCAATGCTGCATACCGGGCAGCGCCCCACTCCCAGCCAGAAGCACACTGCTGCCCGCCTGCCTGCCTGTCAGCTTGACACCCTGGCAAACAGCAGGCGTAGAGACAGGCCGCGCCTGACACGTGCACGCCGTTCAGGTAGCTCTTGACCTCAGGGATGCCGCTGCCGGCGGCCAGCGGGGCGGCGAACGAGACGATGCAGCCGGAGAGGGTCGCAAAGCCCATGGTGAAGAAGAGGAAGGAGATGTAGGGCGCCCAGAAGCCGCCGGCGCTGGCGATCGCGCGAGTCACGGTGCCGAACTTCCACGAGTTGAGCACCTCCAGGGCGAGGTCGACCAGGAATGCGGTGAGGCCCATGCTGACGCCGATGCCGGCTGCATGCTTATGGGCGTGAGTGAGGCCGACAGGGGGCCAGCCACGGCATGCTGGTGGGTGTTCGTGAGGCAACAGGGGGCCAGCGGCAGCATGTGGGTCTGAGTGAGTCTGGCTGGAAGGGGAACAAACGGAGGCAAGGCATGCCCCCGCAGCCGCAGCTGGCGGGGGAACTTGCAAAACAGCGGCGTGCTCAGCTGCGTGCAGGCGAGCTGCCTCGGCTTGCGGCGTCAGATCCGCACCCACTCTTCGACTGGTGGACTGGAAAACCGGGCACGGTTTTAAACGCTGATCGAGGAAGAGGATCATGGGCGGGGTGCAAGAAATGCAAGAATGCGAGGGGAGGGAGGGAGGGGGGGGGTGTGAGATTTGGACCTGCTATGACCCAGCGCCACGACTCCTCCAGGTAGTAGTCCCAAGCCTCCCGATCCAGCCAGGCCGCCCGCTCCACATCATTCTCCTGTACTCGGTCATGGGGGCTGAGTCTTGAGTTTCAGTGTGGAGCCAACTGCAAGTAGCTCCCCTCAGAAGCAGCTTCCTAAACCCTGAGAAGCAGCAACCCTGAACACTGAGAAGCAGGGGTTGCCGTGGGTTTGAAGCCTGGTGGAGGTTGCAAGACGCGGTGCTTGGGAGTGCTGCCTGGCGGCTTGCCTGTGGTGGGCATGCGGCGGGAATCTGGCAGAAGGCATGCTCCCAAGAGCGTTGGCCATAAGCGCAGGTGCTTTTTGGCAGCTCAGCTTCAGCCTGGTGACTCAAGACAAGGCCAATTGTGGCAGGTGAAAGGGCAAGAGAGGAGCGTGCCGTTGCGTCAAAGTCCTGCGTCTCAAAGTTGCCCATCTTGCGCAGCCGTTCAAAGGCCTCGCGTGAATGCTGCAGGGCGGCAGACGAGCAGTGCTGTCATTGTGACATCTGCACCGTTTTGTGTACAGAAGGTCCGAGCAAACACGGAGGCCTGCAAGAAGGGAGGTTTGCGGCAGCTGACCTCTGCAGACTTTGAGGCACCGTGCACCGCCGCCGGCACGCTGGCGTCGTACTCATGCTGCTGCGCCAGGCCCTGCAGCGCCCGCAGGCCCTCTGCCACGCGCCCGCCAAAGCTGCCGCCGAACGCCAGAGATGGCCGCGGCTGCTCCTGCAGCCTCGCCTTTATGGCGAAGCTCTCCGCACCCGCCTGCTCGTACTCGCTCTGCAGGCTCCTGCGGCCGCCTCCTGGGTTTCTTGGTGCGGGCAGAGCACACGGTCTGAAGGAACGAGAGGCGGGGATGATGTTTAGGAGACGTACCGCAGCGCGCCCTGCGTGGGAAGGCGCGACAGCTCGATGCCGTCATCGCCCAGGCTTCCCTGGTCGTGCTCCGCCAGCTTGCTGTAGCCGGCAGACTGCATACCGGGGCCTCCGTTTGTGAGTTCAGGTGGGGAGATGAGGTGGTTGAAATGAAAACTGGGCCTGTAGCCCGGCCCTTAGCGCTGGCGGGTCGGCTCAACGCAGGCCTCGTGAAACAGACAACAGCACGGCTGGTTTACGGCGGCTATGAGCTCGCCCGATGTTCGAAATGGCGTTAGGCGGCAGGCTGGCGCTCAGAAGGCGAGCCCAGCTCAGAGGCAAGAGGCGGACCGATCGGCAGCTCAGGAATGCGGCCGGGCCTCTGGCGGCTGGTGTCGCACCGCTGCTGCCCTTTGGGCGCCATATGCGCTGCACCCCATGCGCCCAGACTGATGGCAGGTCGGAACATTGCCGCTCGCGGCGCGGCGACGGGTGAATCCGCGTCTCCAAGCACTGAGCTGAGCATTTGTCCCATGTACCAAACGGCTGGCGCTGATGGGCCAGCCAGGCAGCCACTTCCCCTCTCACTCCCCTTTGTAAACTTCTTCTCGTGCAGAGGCGGGCAGCAGCACGTCCAACCTTCCCGATTACGAGTTCGAGGTGCTGGAGGAGACGCAGCTGCACCGCCGCTTCCTGACGCTCTACAACCGCCGCATACGCTTCCCTGCCGGGCACGGCCGCGAGGTTCCTGCCATCTGAACCCCGCAAGACAAACGTCACCTCCCAGCTAGGGACTCACTCCCTTCACGGCTGCAGGAGGTGGTGCATGACTACGATATCATTGGCCACCCACAGGCGGACTTTCACTTTGCCGTCGTCTTTCCCTTCCACAGGGACCCGGCAGCGCCCGGCGGCGGTGCGCCTCCCCTGCCACCATACACAGCTCTCCAGCCTGCGGTCAGCAAGGCGGCATGTCGGATGCTTTCTGCCGACAAGGAGCTTGGGCGTGCGCTTGACTGGGAATGCCGCGGGTGCAGGCAGCGTGACACTGCTGCGGGAGCACTGCCAGGGCCCCAACCAGATGATGTTTGTGCTGCCGACCGGCTGCTTCAGCCCCGGCAAGCACGGCAGCCGGCTGGCCTGCGCGCAGGCGGAGCTGTCCGAAGAGGCGCCCCACCTCTCCCCGCCTTTTTCCGGGTTCAGGGTTTAAACCTCACCTAAGCTTTAGATTTTCGACCCCCTGCCTCCCTGCCGAATGCCAAGCAGCCGGATGTCTCTGGGTTTGCGCCCCACCCCAGCCGCCAGCCACCGAGAAGGCAACCATCCAGACCCGCTGCCGGCCTGACACTGCAGCGCCCCCTCCACCCCGGCAGGCCCATCTTGCCGGCGGGGAGTGGCACCGTCTGGTGGAGGAGGACCACCCTGGCATTGCGGAGGTCAAGTGGTGCGCCAACCGCTTCACGCCTTTCCTGTGCATAGACCCGCAGGTCCCCCCCCCCCCCCCCTTGTGCCTGATGAAAGGGCTTGGGCCATGGCAGCGTGAAGAATCGGCCCATTTGTCAGCGCATGCCAGTCTTGGGCTTGGTGCATGGCAGCAGTGAGAGGCGGCACATAACACTGCGCTTGAGCCGACAAATGCAAACGCAGTCGTTGGCGCTGGAGCTCGCGACGGTGCTCATCATGCGTCTGCCAGGCTGTTTCAGACGATCGTCAGATGCTGCCATCCCTGCCAGGTCATGCTTGCGTGTGGCAGAGCCAGATGAGCCATGCATGCCAATGAAATGTGGGCCTTTCATCAGGGCAAGCACGTTTGTTCCAATTGTCGGGGGTAATGCCAGCCCTTTCTCCAGCTTTTCATCAAGCCAAATCAGTCAGGCCCCCAACTGTCCCCGACATGCGAGAGAAAGTCGCAAAGTATCCTCCCGCCTGCACCACCGTCCACGTGGCTGCCAGGCGGACGAGCGGCCGGGGCAGAGAGACGCTGAGGAGTTCATCGAGATCCACCGGGTCAGCGTCGCGGAGCTGCGCCGCATAATGGTGTCAGGTGACATGATGCTGCCGTCGGTGGCCACCTGCTTCCTGGCGCTGGAGCGGTTGCGGACGCTCGACGCCTGAAGCAGCCCCCGCCTCAAAACCGCTCCGACAGAAGAGAGACATGCATTCCTGTGGCGTCGCATGCGCCAGAACGAATCGGAGGAGTCTGCTGACGGCGGCAGCCGTGCATGTGCTTGCCAGAGCCCGCTCCTCCGATGCAGTGACCTGACAAGTGCCTTCTAAATCTCACGATCTCTACTGACCGGTCGATTGCTTGCCTACTGCTACGGTCTCCTCATGTATGACTGGACAGTCTCTAGGGGGAGGGCGTTAGTCGCAAGCCACAGAAGCGCAGGTACAAGACCGAGGTACAGGTCACTTGTACCACCCGGCGAGGGCGGTCCGCAGGCCAAAGGCGCCGAAGCAGCAGAGCCCCTGGAAGACCAGCAGCCGCACGCACAGCATCTGCTCGCTGCAGGGCCCCAGCAGCTGCAGCGCCGCGTTGACGAGGTTCCAGTTGGGCGTCGCGTGCAGCAGCCCGGTGGCGGGGTCAAAGGTCGGCAGGCGGTGCCGCGGGCAGGGCACGATCTTGGCCAGCTGGGGCAGCGAGTAGACGAAATTGAGCACCTGCGAGCGACCCATCCCCGGCTCTGAATTGTCGCCCCACTAGCAGAGCAGCACTCCTGTCTGTTTGGTAACTAACTGGTCCATGACTGGGCGATGTATCTTGCTTCAGTGGAGCAAGCAATAGGACCCATAATGTTTGGCTTGCTGGCCTATTGGGACAGGAAGGGAGCCGCGACTCACAGCCTCCTGCGGCGCCGACTCCTTCCCACAAAAGCAAGAAGACTCCGCACCCGCTGCCTGCACCCCTTCCCTGCAACACTTCCTCAGGGCAACCCCAAACAGCAAAGCGCCGCGCTGCCTGCTGGAGAGAGTTCCCTCTCCGAGCACAAGCTAGTGCCCGGGAGGGAGGAGCTTGCAGGAAGGGAGGGGGGATCCTAAACCTGCGGGACGAGCAGCAGCAGCAGTGTCTCGCTGAAGTGCCCCAGGATGCCGGCGACCGCGAGCGCCATGCCCGCGAAATAGGTGAAGGTGTCTCCGACAAAGACTTCGGAGGGGTACCAGTTGAAGACGAGCAGCGCCAGCGTGGTGCCGGCCAGCGGCAGCATCAGGTAGAGCGAGAACAGCTGGCCGTCCCTGCCAGAGGCGACGTGAGTTTGGGTAAGAACGTAAAACTTATTCAAAAAAATCGCCTTGGAAGATATCAGCATTGGTGCGTGGCGCTTGCAGCGTATAGATGTGTGTGTTTCATGCGGCTTGCCATATGAGCCATCATTGCCGCGTAAAACACACATCTATGCGCTGCAAGCGCCACACACCAACCGCATTGATTGGAATGGCTGTGCAGCGAGCGGAAACGTTTCTGGTCGAGTGTGCGGGCTACACCCTGCTTTTCCTCCCCAGAATTCAAAATCTGGAATCGAGTGAAACGAGTGGCAGTTACTGAGGGCATCCAGGAGGGAGCGAACGCACCGGACGGCCGCGTTTTCTGCGCCCGCGCCGGCCAGCATGCTCAGGTTGTGGAAAATGACGGAGCAGGCGACGATGAAGGTCTGCCCCGCCTCCAGCCCGTTCACGCCTGCAGGCCGCAGCAGCCCGGCTGCCTCTCAGCCCCGCATGTCAGACTCTCAGAGCGGGGGAGGAGGCGCTGTCAAGCGGGGATGCAGAGGGCTGGGCTGCAAGGGAAGATGGGGCGGGGCATGCTGCCAGGCGTGCGTCTGGTCTCATGCCCTGCTGCAGCAGCGCAGCGCGGGCAGTTGCACCGCACATCTTTGGTTTGCAAAGCACAGCACCATCAGACAGAGCCAGCAGAGCGGTCCAAGCGGCAGGCCCCCGGCCCTTCCAGTCCAGGTCCCTGTAGGAAAAAAGAGGAGCGAAAAGATAAATGTGTCTTTTCTGATGGGCAGAAACCCCACAAAAACAAAGAAAGTGTCACAAGAACGAGCTCACAGTTTTTGGTGGCGCCGCGCCTGCCAGGATGTTGATGCTGTTGGTGGCAAAGACGGCCAGCGCGACGATGTACCCCCGATATAGTAACCCCAGCTCCAGGTAGGCCGGCAGGCCGCGCGCTTGCAGCGGCTTGGGGATCGCAATGCCGGTGCCGCCTCCGTACGCGAGCACCAGGGGCAGCGCCGCCACGGCGGGCAGCAGCAGCTTGACTCGCCAGGGGATGTCAAGCACGTCGTCGGCGAACCCTAGGAAGGTCATGAAGCAGACCGTGGCCAGGGCCGCGTTGTAGTCGACCTGCCAGTCGGGTGAGACGGGCGAGCGGAGCGGCCAGCCCTGCAGACCGCCGCTGGCCTGCGGGGCCGATGGCGGGGCGTCAGAGGGAGGCGTTTTTTTGGATCGATGCGATGCTGCAGGGTAGATAGGGCAGGACCGGTGGACTGCTGCATTACATGCAAAGAGCGAGAGGCCGGTGCATCGGGAGTTGAAAAGGCACACACAAGGCAGAGCTTGTGGGCAGAGCTGTTGAGGCGCTGCTGGGGACGCGGTGGGCTTCGGAGGGGAGCAAAGCGGCAGGGTATAGCGTCAGGGGTCTGGCTGGCCTGGATGGAAGCTGGGCGCGGGAGAGGTAAGGGGGGAGGAGAGGCAGGAGGGCACCCAGTCGAGCAGCGCGGCCGCGTCGTAAAAGTGGAGTAATTGGAAAAAGATGACGCAGACGAGAAAGACGAGACCGCATGCCAGGCCCAGGCTCTCGGGCACCTTCGCCTCGCCCGCCTTCGTGCCTGCATGCGCAAACCAATCCTGCATGAGCGTAAGGCCAGGACATTCCTGCTGCATCGGTGGGTTGCCACCGCTAATGCCATTGACAGCGTGACACCAGACTGAAATGCTTTGGATTGCACGGGAGAGCAGCACACCGCGCTTGTTGATGTCCTTTCCAAAGAGGTTCGCGCGCAGCATCACCGGCTTGAGCACCGGGATCAGGCGCAGCGTGACGAAGAAGCCGGCGACGCTGACCAGCGAGCTGAGCACCAAGTTGTACACGACGCGCCGGTCCTGCAGCTGCGTCGCCTTGAGGAGTGCTGGCGCCAGCGCGACTGTCGCCAGTGCGGCCACCGACTGCCGCTTCAACAGCATAGTTGCGCGCGCTCTTAGCTCCAGCAGCACCTCACGCCACGCCTCGCCAAACAGCGCGCCACATCGGGCTTGTTCCTCAACTGATGCCCAACACTCGCATGCGCCGATAGCAGACCGGCTCCAACGAGCGCCGTCCGCGCGGCGCGGATTCGCTCTTGTTGCTGCTAGAAAGCGAAATGCCTTGCGAACACATTTGCAGCAGCGCCTGGCCTGGCGAGCAGGGAGTGACCTAGCCAGCACACACCAGGGTGCCGTCAGCTGCATGCTGCATCCGGATGGCAAAGCCCGCCACTTCACCTTCAACAAGCACAGCCGCTCTTTGCGGCTGAACTGATGCCACTGTCTCTCATCGCGGCTGCGCGGCCGCCAGCAACGCCACCTCCTGCTGCTCCTCCGCGATGAGCGTCAGCAGCTGGCGAGCCGGCAGGTTGGCCTTCAGACGCGGGCCCATCGGCTGGCCGGTGGCCGGGTCTGTGCCGTGCTGCCGCAGGTGCGCCTCAATCGCCTGAAATCAGACCCACTCAGCTTCGCTTGTGCCAAGTGAATCCCTCCAGAGGCTGGGGCCAGGCAGTGAGTGTCCTTACCGCTCGCTCATAGGTGATGCGATTCTCGGCGATGACAGGGTCCCGCATCTGCAGCAAAGGGAACGCTCCGTCAGACCCACAGCCGGCCACCACGCGTGCCTTAAGAAGGCTATCATGGTGCTGGGGTAAGAAAGGGGTCACCATCACGCCGGAGAGGGGGCACTTGAGCATGTACACGAACTCGCTGTAATCTGCCTGCGGCGGCGGCACTTTGGTAGAGCCGCCTGCAGCGCAAACTAGCGGCACAAGTCAAGTGCAGTCCAGGCCTGAGGCAGCCAGCCGGCCGGGAGGTGCTCAGTCCAGGCCAGATGCCCACCTGCTGCGGGTGCTTGAGGCGGTGCCTGGCCTGCTGCCGGAGGCGCAGACGGCTGCCGCTGCGGCCCCTGCTGGACGTGCAAATCTGTCAGCAATCCAAGCAGCTCTGCATCGGGCATCCTTGGCCGCCAGGGCTCACCTGGTCGGGTGGGGGGAGCGCCGTCTGGCTGGCACCTGCTGTCTGGGCCGCCTGGGGCCCCACCAACAGCTCGCTGATGAAGTCGCCGCCCGCCGGATCTCCACCAGCAGGAATCCTTAGTCATCCGAGCCAAGGGCAAGGCGCTGTGCAGGGCGCTGGGCTGCAGCTCGCACCCTCGCTTCCAGCAGGCGGCTGATTCTCGACGCCAGGCCGCTCCGGCTGCTTGGCCACGCCGCCCAGCTCCGCCTCTGCCTGCTTGCGGGCGGCGCGCAGCTGCGACCGCACGCCCTCTGGCAGGTGCTGCAGCATGGGCCGCCACACGCCGTGCTCCGGGTCCACCTCCCACTTTGGCGCCGCTACGGCCGGCCTGGGGCTCTCCTGGTTGCGGCTGAGCGCCTCTGACAGCCTTCTCGCCGATTTTGCGGGCGCGTGTGGAGGCGGGGCCCCGACCAGCGACGCCATGAACGCGTCCGCCATGTCCACGCGAGCCTGCAAGAGCGCCAGAGGTCAGAAACAGCGTATGTCCACCGCCCGCGCAGGGCGGCGGGCGCGGCGGAAGCGTTTTCCGACAGTCGCGGCGCTCAGCGCTTGCGAGCCGCGCCACTGGCGCTCAGTAAAGCGTTTCGGGTGTGTCCAGAACATCTTGCAGGGAAGAGGCGGGCACTGGCAGCGACAGCTGCCTGCAGTCGCCCTGCAGGCTTGTTCTTGGTCGGTGCTCGGGCGGGAGTGAGGACGCTGGCCGGGCTCGTTCGGGTACCTGGGACCTTGGCGCGCTTGGAAGTATACCACAGATCGGCACGCTGACGGTGGGCTGTGGGGCGACAGCTCCGGGTGCTCGCTTTTAAACCCCAAGACGCCTCATTCGAGCCGGTGCAACCCAGGCAAAGCAGCTTTCACCACCGCGTTTAGCTCGAAGAGCGTCCAACAGTCTTGAGCGTGACCCTCACACTCCCACGGCCGGCATCTCGGCCCCGGGATGTGATGCCGGCCATCTATGCTCTATACATCGTCAACAAATCAGGTGGTTTAATATACAGCAAGGTGCGCTGAAGAGCTTTGGTCCGTTGGACCGAAGGATCATGACGAAAGCTGCGCGACCATAGCTCACCTGCTCTGTTCAATGCCGATGCAGGACTTCATCCCGCACACGAGGGTGAACACCAATGACACGCTGCGGCTGGCTAGCATGTGGTACGTTCTGGTTCACTCTATGAAGCAACCTTCACCAAAGCAGGCCCCAAAGGCTTAGACCGCAACCGCAACCGATTTACCAAGCGCAGGCACGGCCTGAACGCGATCGCGACCCAGCTGGCGCCCGTGTCCGGCTGCACCGGCATAGAGGTGCTGCACGCCGAGACGTTCAATCTGCACTGCTTCCAGACGCTGACGGACACCAAGTTCCTGCTGGTCACCGAGCCAAACACGCCCGACGTCGAGGCGCTGCTGCGCGACAGGCACGCAGCTCCTCTCGACTGCCTACATGGCAGATCCTGCCCTGGCAGTGCCAGGGCTCACAGCTCATTTCACGTCCATCTCTCCCCTCCCTCCCCTTGACAGCCTCACCACCCGGTTGTTTGGCCAGGATATACGACATGTACGCTGACTACGTGCTGAAGAACCCGTTCTACGAGATGGAGATGCCCATCAAGTGCGAGCTATTTGACCAGCGCCTGGTGCAGCACATGGGCAACATCCACCGCCGCTGGGGCCTTCTGCAGGCCTGACACCCCCTGCCATCCGGCAGCATTCACAAGACTGGCTTGTGATTGCAATGGTAGCAAGGCCGTTGGAGCTCCTCGCGCCATGCCGCTGCTGCTGAGACTGCTGGCCGGCAGCTGTAGCAATCTGGTTACATTTGGCAGGGTGTGTGTGTGTCTTGTGTCTGTCAGCAAGCGGCGCCCAGCGCAGAGGCGCAGCAGCTACATCACTGCTGCAAGCTCCTCACAACAGCCTCGCAAATACTCAGAATGCGGCCGCAGCCGTTGCTGCACGGACCGCCGCTACGGGCGCAGTACACAACAGAAAGCCGAGTGGGAAGCATCAGCCGTTGCGCATCGCATCATCACCCTTTCATAGCACTAACCGGACGCACGCTGTGCGGCAAAAGTCGATCTAATTGATCCGTCAAAACGGCAGCGCCCTGCCCTGTCCCCCTGCGCCCCTCGCACAGCCTCCCTCTTCCAGGAGGCCCGCTCAGTGTTTCGTTTTCAGAGGATGGAAATGCGGCGGCCGCCGTTGATTTCCAGGGCCAGGGTGATGGTGGCGGAGTTGGCCACGCCGTCGCCGTGGAACTGGATGGGGCCGGGGCTCCTGCAGTGCGCCGGCATGGCAGGGCGTCAGAGACCACATACCTCCCTGCCCCACCTCTCAGAGCACGAAGCAAAGCAGACGAGGCTGCGAGCAGGCCCAGGGAGTGCCACAGTCGCAGCGGCGGAGCCAATCGAGCATGCAAGACATGGCTCTGGCACTCCAATGAGGGCCGCCTGTTGGGGCTAGCAGGCATGGCGGCAGAGGGGCTAGCAGGCAGGGCGCAGCAGCAGCGCGGGGCGTCTCACCGGAAGCAGTCCTCCAGGGCCCAGCGGGCGCGGCGCTCCGCGTATGCCCGGAAGGGAGCGCCGTGCAGCAGCACCAGCGCCTTGTGGATGACCGGCTTGTCCTTGCCCTTGCGTCTCTCGATCGCCATCATGCTGGGCAGCGGCGTGCCGCCGACGCGCCACGCCTCCACCGGCGCTTGCAGGTTGGACACGGTGGCCATGAGGCCGGTCTGCTTCGCGCCCAGCAGCGCGCCCGCCGCGTGGCCCAGCGCGTTGCAGTAGCTGCGGGCAGGCGGCGCGGGCGGCGGGCTTCAGGGACGGCCAGGGCGGGCGCGGCTGCTGTGGGGGATAGGCAAGAGCGGAGGGTGTGGCTGGCTGTGAGTGAGCTGGCGCTGTGGAGCTGGCGCTGTGCAAACTGCATTGCCAGCAGCTGTGGCAATGCCCATGTGCCCGTGCCTGCTGCCGGTGGCTGAAACCAGCAGCGATGCCACAGCCAAGAGCTGCCCATAATGACAAAAACGCCAGCGGAGGCGAGCGGCCTCACGTGGCGTCGAACAGCGTCGGCAGCGAGGCGCGCCCCTCGTAGCCGAGGTAGTGCGTCAGGCCGTTGAAGGCGCCCTTGTAGGCGCCTGCGGCCTTGCGGCGGCCCAGCTCGGCCGCCACCAGGTCGTGCAGCAGTCTCTCCGTCTCGATCTTGGCCACCTGGACGTTGCCGTGAGGGTCGCGGTCCAGCAGCAGCTGCGTGCGCAGCGCCGACGGCAGCAGCTCGAACACCTGCAGCGGCGCGGCCCGGCCCGGGTCAGCTGAAACTGTCAGGCTCGGCTTCAGGAGCGGTGCTGCGGGGCCCGCAGGGGAGAGGCAGGAGAGTCCGGCGGGCGCGGCCTGGCACGCTGCAGTACTTATGGGCCAAGGCTGCAAGCGGGCGCGAGGCATGTGCATGCTGTGCAGGCAGGCATGTCCGCAGGCAAGCCCAAGCAAGAAGGCAGCCCAGGCCATGCCACGAAGCTGCAGCCCAGCAGCGGCAGCGCAGCTCCCCCCTCTCTTTGGCGTGCCAAGAGCGGCACCTGGCGGGAGGCCGGCGAGAGCTTGGCGGCGACGAGCTCCGGCTGCGGCTGCACGCCGCCGGCCAGCAGCTCGTTGATCTCCTCGATCAGGCAGCCGACTTCCGGCACGAATTCGACCAGCCCCTCCGGCAGCAGCACCACGCCGTAGTTGCGGCCCTGAGCTGCGCGAGCGGCCACGATGTCCGCCAGCTGCGGAGTCCAGTCAGGCGGGCGTCAGCTGACACCGTGTGCTTCAGGGAAGGGAGGGGGGGGGGGGGCTGGGGGCTGGCTCCCCCAGCGAAGGCATCTAGCCCGGTTTTCTTCGCTCGGCATGCGTGCGAGAGAGATGCTCATGCCGAGAGCATGCGTGCCTGCTTTCTGCATGCGGCAGGGGCATACAAAGAGGGCGGCGAGCAGGCAGGGCTGATGCGGGAGGCACTCAAAGCGCAGCAGCCCTGCTTTGGTAAGCTTCTGCAGCCGGCAGGCCGACCGGCATCCTCTCTGCAAGAAGGGATACTAGATTCCCCTTTGTATCCCCACATCCATGCCCCCGTCGCCTCCTCGGCGTCCAGCCAGGCCAGGGGAGGGGAGCGGCACCTCGGCCGTGATGGAGGCCAGGCTCTGCCGGCGGGCGGCCACCTCCTCGCCGATCAGTGCTGCCTGCGGGTGCGTCTGCAGCGCGGTCTCGAGCGTGATGTGGGAGGCCGAGCGCCCCATCAGCCGGATCCAGTGCCAGTACTTCTTGGCGCTGGCGGCGTCCATCATGATGTTGCCGACCGCCTCCGAGTACACCTGCCGATGACGCGTGACAGACGTTAGTAACGCGACAAGAAACGCCGTTTCCGGCACGTCATTGACGTTCGGAGGGGAGCTCTGGAGCCTGGGCAGCATGCTTTCTGCAGCCAACAGGGAGGCTGTGGGGAGCTCGAGCTGAAAAGCTCGTGCATGGCGAAGAGACATGCTTCCGACCTGCCGACTCCGAGCCCTGCTGCCGCTGTCAGAAGCCAGACACTTCATCGGCGCGGACTGGGGCACGCGGAGCATGGAGCTGCGTGCCCTGTGCCGCTGCTGCTTTCGAGGTTTTGCCTGACGTGCACAGTCAAAGGAGGAGGTTGGCCGCCGGGCATGCGGACTCCCGAGCATGCGGCTGGGAGGGGGGCGAGCGCGCCTTGCAGGCGGTGTCAAAGCCGAAGGAGACTGCGATGTCGTCGTTCTTGAGGTCCCCGTCAATCGTCTTGGGCACGCCGATGACGCACGTCTTGATGCCTGCAGGAGGCGGCGCACGGAGCGGGTGAGGCGCGGGGCACCTGGCATTGCCGCCGCCTCGGTTTTTGGAGCAGATGGTGGGTGCCAGCACAACCACTGCTTGCGGCCCTGCGACAAGCTGCAAGCCCACTAGCCCATGCCAGTCGCTCGCAAGCTTCTCAGGCTGCGGTGGCAGCCTGCTGCAGGTGCCGCAGGAAGCTTGCGGGGCAGCAGAGGGCGACCATGGCCGCATGCGCGCGCCAGCCACCCGCCCCTGCTGCCTCACGGCATCGTTGCCGCCCGTGCGTGCGCGACTTGCACACAACAAAGCGACAACATGCTAAGGAGACACGCTGCCTCTCTGACACCCTCAATGGCCGGTGGCATGCACCCATGCGGCGAGCGGCAGCCCCGCGCCTTCGGTCTCAAAGTACTGCGCCAGCACGGCCGCGTTGGTGTTGGAGTCGTCGCCGCCCGTAACCACCAGGCCGTCCAGCTCCAGGCGGCGGGCCGTGTCGGCGGCGCGGGCCAGGTCTGCGGCCGACTCGATCTTGTCGCGGCCGGAGCCGATCATGTGGAAGCCGCCCTGGTTGCGGAACTTGTCCTGCCAGGCGAGGGCGATGGCAGCGATCAGCGATTCTCAGGGAGCAGCCGCGCTTGGGTTGCTCAGGAGACAGGAGAGGGTTTGCCCAGGGAGCTGCTGCTGGCTGCAAGTGCTTTGCTTGGAAGTCGTGTGCAGCTGCGGCTACTGGGGGGGGGGGGGGGGGG
>BHFV01000419.1:0-25631 GCA_003568905.1 Trebouxiophyceae sp. KSI-1
GAACGCAAGAGAACTTACTGGCATGCACGAAGCAGCTGGCCGCGCCCGCCCGCTTTCCCGCGCCAGAGGATTGCCCTGTGTAAGGGGAGCGATGCTAGGCTCGTCCCTTCGACAGAACCTCTGTTGTCCGGGGGTATGTTTACCGGCACCCATATGCCGGAACCCCTGTCACAAAATCTGGAGGGTTTATCTCCATAAAAAAGTTAAAATAAAAACAACTCCTTTGAAGAGAAAATTTACAAACAAATACTTCTTTATGAAATACTGATGGCTCTAAGCTATCTATCCCTCAGCCTTGCTCTGAAGAGCAGTCACAGCTTCCCCCAACTGCTCAAATCCGATTTAAAAAGTGGCATCAAGCAGTTTTTTCAAATTTAAGAGTTAGTTAAGAAGTTAGAGTTTACTTCTTTCAGTCAAACAGCTCACCCTCAAGAGCCGCAGGGTCAAGCCCATCGGAGGAAGCCTCCCGCTACACCCTGCCCGCCGGTGCCTCAGAGCTGCCGGCTGCCTCCGCAGGTGTCGGTTGCCGGGGAAGCTGTGGAGCCGGCAGCAGTGACAGTTACTGCCGGAAGTGCCGCCCCGGCATTCAGCTGCGTAGCCGGCGCAGCTGACAGGACAGCTGTCGCCGGCGCCAGCACACCCTTCCAAGCCTTCCTGCGGGTACGCGCCCCTCATGTGTGATGTAACGACGCAGAGCTCGGTCCCTGCATTGAATCGATTCGTTACATGCGATTGAGTGCTGCTTTGAAAATTCGGTGTAGACTGCTGCGTCCGACGTCACTGCCGCCTTGTGTGGCTGTGCTGTTAAGTTATGTTATGTTATGTTATGTTATGTTATGTTATGTTATGTTATGTTATGTTATGTTATGTTATGTTATGTTATATTATGTTATGTGGGGGGAGGGGGGAGGATGTGGCTGCAGAGTTGCTGCCAGGGAGCAAGCAGGGCCGCCTCGATCTCTGTCCGCAGAAAAATAAACACCTGGGTTTTGGACTTGGATAAGATTCCCTCAGGGTAGAATTCCTTCGGGTCGTATCGAGAAAATCCTAAAACTGCTGCTGGACTGCAGGATGCGTGGGGCAACCCTGTGGATGCGGCCGGCATTGCCTGCCAGCTTCGCCTCCCTGGCGGCCAGCCTGGCACCAGCTCAGCCTGCGCCGCCGCCCCCGAGGGCTCCTCCCTGCTGGCAGCCGCCGCCAGCGCAGCTCCCGGCAATTTCACCGCATCGCTGGCGCTGTGGAGCAACTCCTCCGGCCGCGGCGCTGCGCGGGAGTTACAGCTGCCGGCGGGGCGGTTACAGGTCGAGCGCGCGCCGCCGGCGGCGGGCGACACGCGGCTGCCTGGTCTCGAAGGAGGCGGGAAATTCACGGCGGGGGTGCCGCCGCCGCCACTGCCGCTGCTGGCACTGGATGCAGCCGGGCAGCCGGCAGCAGAGGACTGCTCAGGTTTCACGGTCAGGCCCCCTCTCTGGCCCCAGCAGTCCATGGAGGGTCTTGATGCAGGGTTTATGGATGCGGTTTTGTGAATCCTAAGCTAATCTGAGGGTCTGTGGCTGGCAGTCAGCTGCTGCAGCCACTGCAGTCAGCGCCAGTCGAATCCCTGCCAGCTTCCGCGGGCCTGCCTGCTGTCGCGTCGCATGCGACGAGACAACTTCACCAGCCGCACACAGGGCCACGAATTTGCCTTTCAAACACGTGCCTTCCGTGACCTGATTCGAACGTTTTCAGATCCGGTTTTCCGCGCAAAGCGAAAAAGTCAGAGTGAATTCCTGCCGCGCTCCACGTGGAGCATGACTCATGCAGATCCACATCAAAAACAAGCGCTGCGTCCGTCTGCTCGAGTGTCACGCTCCGAAAACCAGCCTTCCCGGCCGCCTCCTGAGCCCTGGCACTGCTGCAGGCGGCGCTGGCAGGGCCGGGCGGCAACGCCAGCGCGGCGGTGGCATCGCTGCCCGGCGGCGGCTGCGGCCTTTCTTTCGCCGCGGACAGCCCGCTGCTGCAGGTGCCGGGGGCCTGGCAGCTGCGGCTATCTCTCGGGCAGCAGCAGATTGCCGGCAGCCCCTTTCAGATCACGGTGCTGCCGGCACCCTTGGACCCGGCTGCCTCCTACGGCATTGACTCTCAGGGCCGCCCGCTGGTTGCCTGCGCCAACCCTGCCGCCTGCCCGGCCTATTTCCAGGTGCCGCTCCCCCGCTGCAAGGCGCCAGCCTGGCTTTCTGCAGCAAGGAAGTTCGCTCACGCCCTGAATCCGAATTCCTGACGTTGCTCACCCCCTGAATGGCGTCGGCTGCAGGGAATCGCCGGGGAAGAGAACAGCCTGGCGTTGGTGCTCATAGACCGGCTGGGTCGCCCTTTCGGCGGCGGCGGCGGCGACGGCGGCCTTAATGCCACGATTGCCGCCGTGGGGCCCTCCGGGGAGCCGCTGGATTCTCCGGCGGCGGCTGTGCTGGGGGTCAGCGGAGCGAGCGGCGGCGCGGCTGCAGTGCTGTGGGTTGCCGAAGAGGCGACTCCGGCGGACAGCAGCCTGCTGTATCGCCTGGACGTCTTTCTGGCAGGCTCCGGGCAGGTGGGCGCGCCCTCGATCCAAGTGCGACGGTTACGGAAAACCCTAGATAGGGTCGGTGCAAAACCCTAACGCCGCCACGCGCGCCCGCAGCCGATCGGCGGCAGCCCCTTTTTCGGCAGGCTGGCGGCGGGGGGCGCGGACGTGGGCTTTTCGAGCGCGCTGCCGGCGGCGTGCCGCCCCGGGCTGGCGGTGCCGCCGCAGGCGTTGGGCCGCAGCCGGCCGCTGCTGCAGGCCTGCCTGGCCATCGCCACCGCCGACGCCTTTGGAAACGCGATTCTGGCCGCGGCAGAGCCCGCCAACCTGTCAATAGGGTTACCGCAGGGTTACGCCGCCAGCATCGTGCAGCTGCAGGACGCCGCCGGTGAGGCTCTGCTGCCCGCAGTCTCGAGCCCTAGCTCTAGGGTTCCTGGTCCATTAGTAAGCTGCGTTCGCCCGGTAGACCCGGTTAGCGATGCTATGTCATGCGACCAGTTTACCCTATTAGGTCAAGAATTTAGGGTTTAGAGGAAGCCAGAAACCGCCCGGTCGTGCGACTGGCGCCACTTCTCTGCTCTGGAGTCTGGACTTTAGGTCTAGGACTTTAGGTCTTCAGATGGGCTTGGAACGGCCTGGCGGCACGTGACAGCTGTGATGGTAACAGCTTCCACCGTCGTCCGCAGGCGCGCCGACCGGGAGTTACATTGCCGCTGTGGCGGGCACCAAGGCCGGGCCAATTACTGTAACTGCCCTGCTGGACGGCGGCCGCATCGGCCTGCCGCAGACGCTGCAGCTGGCCGGCGGCGCCGCCTCCCTGGCGGGGGCCACCGTGGTTTTCGGAGCGCCAGGAGCGCCGCAGACCCTACAGGGCCCTAGCGCGGTCGGCAGCAGCGTCGAGGCCAGGCTGGTCGCGGTGGACGATTTCGGCAACACGGCCGAGTTGCAGCCGCTTTTGCAGGTTTGTAGCCGTTTCTAGGGTTCTATCTATGGTTCTTCTCACCCTCACGCCATCAAGTCAGTTGCAATCAGCCCTTGCAGCGCAAAGTTTTGCCATCGCGCATCAAAACTTTGATTTCCCAAGCTTAAGCTTGCATTTTCCATCGGACTGGTTTCTTTCGATCAGCTTCTGCAGGAGAAAAGGTGGTTTTCTGCACGCGTGGCGCTCGTAGCCGTGCCAATTAGCATGGCAGGCAGAGCAGACGTTTTGCCCCCGCCGGCAGAACGTTTTGCCTTGTCCTTGTTGCGGCGGCAAAACCTTCTGCCGGCGGTCGAAACTCTGCCAGCACCAGCCTGGCGCTGCCTGCAGGGGGCGGAGCCGCAGGTGGAGTGGCTGCTGCGGCTGAACCAAGGGACCGCCGACAACTTCACTACCTTTACTAACGCCTCTGATTTCGCCACGCTGACGCTCTCTCCAGGCGCCGCTCCAGCCTCATGCGGCACTAGGCCGCCTATAGGCTGCACCCTAAACTTCGACCCAAGCGGCAGGGCTCAGTGCCGCTGCTTGCCTGTGTACATTTGTCCCCCAGGGTGGGGGGCGGTGGGGATTACTGGCTCCTTCCCAAGTTACTGAATGTCGCTTGTCCGGCGCTCTGCTTTCTGTTTCACTATCACCCCGCAGCAGCAGGGCTCACCAATTTCCGTGCCATCACCTTTCTCTTTGCAGCCGGCTGGCACCTGCTGCGCGCCGGCAAAAGTGAAAACTCGCCCTGCTGCCGGCAAAAGTGAAAACTCGCCCTGCTGCCGGCAAAACCTCCCCCGGCAGGCCCTCTGCAGCGCCGCAACAGCCGAGCCCGAGCCATACAGCCCGGCAGCAGGCTGTTCTTACGATTTCAGGGTCTAGGGCTTCACATGAAACCCTTAATGGCGCTGAAAGCCTCGGATGCCGGCCGCCGCAGGGCAGAGCAGCGACGGCGGCGGGGCCGTGGCAGGCGTTGGCTCGACCAGCCTGGCATTCCGGCCGTTCCGGAGCGGCAGCCTGTTAGTAACCGCGCGTCTGACGCTGGGCAACGGCAGTTACGCCGCCGGAGGGCGGCTGGCGGTGGCCCCTGGCCTGGCCGCGGCCATCCGGATTGCCGGCGGAGGGACTTCCGGCGCGGCGGCCGGCTCGCTCACGAGCTTCCTGGCCTTCGGCAGCGACGCTGGCGGCAATCCCACGGCACGCCCCTTCCTCCTGCATTCGAAGTTTCAAAACCACCCCCTTGAATGCTGAAATCTGCGATCCAACCCGCTGCTGCCGGGCAGCCGCGGCGCGGCTCCAGCCTGTCAGACTGCCGGTCCCCCATCTGCTGCTCCAAACACCAGCTGCCTCGCAGCAGCCCAGCTCCAAACGTCCAGAAACCCTGAAACCCTGGCAACCGACCAAGCCGCCGCCGCCCGCCAGGCCGTCGACTGCGCCAGCCTCAGCCTGGCGACCACCGCGCCGCTCGCGGGCGGCCCTGCTGTAACTCCCGCGCCGGCCGGCGACGGCTGCCGCGTCAGTTACAACGCGACGCAGCCGGGCCGCTTCCCGTTCACGCTGCTGTGGCGCGGCGAGGCAGTGCCGATGCCGGGCAGCGGGCAGCTGACTGTGCTCGAGCAGCCCGGGCCGCCGCTGCTGGCCGCGACAGCGGTTCTGCCGCCGCAGCCGCCAGCAGTCGTTGCAGGCACGCAGGTGGAGCTTCCACCCTCCCACACCCTGTCATTGCACACCCAGTCACATGCACAATTCAGTCGTCCTTTCGTTCGAATCTTCAAGCCGGGCAGGCACAAGAGCGCCCCAGGCCCTTGCGGGGGCCGAGAGTAACCAAGTGCGTTATGAATTGAAAAACCCTAAGAAGAACCTAAATTCCGCATGGGCGTCATGCGTGCCGGGCCCTCTGCTGCGGCGACTGCAGCAGCAGCGGCGGCCCCTCCCGCAGGCTCGGGCCTGTGAGCCCGTGACGAAACACGTAAGACAGCCTGGCATTGCTCCCGATAGCCTGGCGCCTGTTAGAAAACAGCCTGGCGTTGTCACTGCTGCAGGTGTCGCTGACAGTACAGCTGGCGGATGCCAGCCGGGCGGCCGCGCGGCTCGGCCCCGGCGGTAACCTAACTGGCGTTATCGACGGGCCGGCGGCGGCGCCGCTGTCAGTCGCTGCGGAACCGGACGGCAGCTTCACGGTCAGTTACCGGCTGCTGGCGGCCGGCGCCTATCAGGCGAGCCAATGCGCCCTAGGATCCAGCCTGGCAAACGACCGTCTGGTGACAGCGTGTGAAGGCAACAGCAGCCACACGATCAGGCGTCAGTTACGGGGATAATATTCGGCAGTGGCTTGCGGCTGGGCCGCGTTTGCCGGTGCGGCAACCGCCAGCCTGGCCGCCGTTACGTTTGTAACGCCCGTGACAAGACCTGAATGCAAGGCAGCGAGCGGCCCAGCGCTTCCCAGCCGGCCCTTGAGCTGTGTCTGGGGAGAAGCTGCGAGCCCGGCGATTCCCCCGCCAAGCTTGCGACCCTTGAAACCCTAGGTACCCTAGGAACCCTACAGGCTGTCTGAGCTGCCGCTGCGCCGCCCGCCCGCAGCTGTCGCTGCTAGCGGACGGCCAGCTCGTGTTCGGGCCGCAGCCGGTGGCGTGCGTTTCCGCCGCCACTGCCGCCGCCAACAGCAGCGTCGCCGTCCTGCCTGCGTCCATTCAGGCCGGCGGCTCTGCAGAGCTCCTGGTCACGCCGCGGGTGCAGCCTCCGACCGACCCTCGCCTCACAAGACTGTGTGAATCAGAACCAGCTTCATGAATCTTTAAGGAATTTTACCAGTTTAATTCGTTTCAGTTTTATCGACACCCCGTTTTCTCAATAATGCCTGAAACGCGCGGCTTGCGATTTCGAGAGCGACTGCCCCACCTCTGGCGGCTGCCCGCACGGCGGCTGGCACTAAGTTCAGCAGCCCATCCAGGCTGTCCCATGCCGAGTGCGCAGAGCGGGGCAAGTGCCGCGCTTACTCAGCCGCCCTCGCCGCTGAGTAAACCTCGTGCAAATCGACGGGATCTCCATAACTGCTTGCCACCGCCCGCAACTCCAGCGCCCTGTCCCCTCCAAAGAAGCGAGGAAGCTCAGGAACCAGCGCGGCAACGCACTGGCGCCCGCCGAAAACAGGGAGGTATTCAGACTCTCTTGGACCCTGACGTAGGCTTTCATGCGTTACATAAACCCTAAACCCTAAACGGCGACCGCAGGACGCGTTTGGCAACGCTCAAGACCACACCGCCTGGCTGCCAGAGCGCGTCTCTGTCATTATGGGCGGCCGGGAGCTCGGCGTGCCCATGGCGGCCGGCGGCGCCTTCCGCGGCTCCCTGAGCCTGGCCGCAGCCGGCAATTACAGCCTGGCGGTGTGGTTGGAGGCGCCCGCCGGGGCGGCGCGGCAGCTGCTGGCGACGCCGCTGCTGCGCGTTTCCGCGGGCGGCGCGGCGCCCGGCGCAACGCAGGCAGCCCCTCCCTGGCCCCGGCCCCTGCAGCTTTCCGAGATCGTCGCCGGGGTCTGTAGGCTTTAGGGTTTAACCCTAACCCTAAAACCTAAACGGCGTATTTCTTCGGAAACGAAGGTTTTTGGAGAGGCTTCAAGTTCGATGAGGCTGTGGGTGTTGCAGCTCGAGCGACACACGTTTTCCGATTTTCTGTCAAGTTCCATGTCTTCAGATCGTTGAGAGGGGCCAATCATCGGGGGTTCTGACTTGCAAATGCATCTCTGTTTTGGGTGCGCCAGTGTGATTCTCCAAAAGACCAACCGCCTGCACCGCTGCCAGGTTGAAATTACAATCGAATTCAAATCATTCTACTTATCAGGGTCGAATTGGAATCTAGAAGAGCGCTGGGGCCGCTCAGAGCCCCGCCTGCCAGCAGACCAAATCGCTCTGGTTGATCCAAACTATCAACCCAACTATCAACTAGGCAATCTATCGACCCGGCAAGCAGTCAGGCGACGTCTTTGACCCTGGGATGCAGGTGTTGGGACTCGACGGCGCGGCGGCGGCGGCCGGCCAGCTGCTCTCTTTCGGCGTGCGGCTGCTGGACGCGCTGTCCAATCCAGTAGCGCAGCCGGCGGCCGCCAACGTCAGCGGGCAGCTGGTGCCGCTGGCAGGGGACGCGCCGCCCGTGCCTGTGGCTCTCAGCGCGGCTGGAGAGCGCGGCACGCTGGCGGCGAGCTGCCTGCCGGCGGCCGCCGGGCCTCATGCGCTGCTGCTGGTGGTCGGAGGCGTGCCACTAGCAGGCGCGTCCGCATGCCGCTGGTGCCGTGTCGTTTGATACGGCTTAGGGTTAATATAACGCCATATTAAACCCTCAGGGGCAAGCTTTGAGTCCGACATCAAAAACCGTGGTCCGCGGGCCGCCGGTGCCGTGTCGTTTGATACGGTTCAGGGGTTAGGGCTTCGAAGACGCCATACTGAACCCTACGGGGCAAGCTTTGAATCTGACATAAAAACCCAAGGTCGAGAAAATGCGCTCGCTGGTAGGACAGGGCTGCCTGCCAGGCTGTTGCAGCCGCCGACCCGGCTTCCCGCCATGCTGCGACAGACCCTACTGGGGTTCGGATTCCCTAAACCCTAACTCCCGCAAATTGCAGGTTTCCCGCCGGTGGAGGTGCAGCCCGGCCGCGTTTCCACGCCGCAGTGCGGACTGGAGGCCGGCGGAAGCCAGCAGACCGCCGGCGGCAACCTCAGCCTGGCAATCAGCCCCCGGGACGCAGCCGGCGAACGCATCCTCCAAGACCCGCAGGTGATGCTGCCTGGCACCCTCTTCCTTGTAACGTTACTAATCGTCATGTTACTAATCGTTACCAATACCAATCACTGATACGTGCTGTGAGCCGAACGCCAGCATTGCTGATGAGCGTCAGGGTTCAGGTTGCGAGTTTTGATCGCATTCTATGAACTGTCATGCAGATCAGCATTTGTCCGTGCCGCATTTCCGCCGATTCGACACATCACGTGCCGCTCACGTTCCTCTCCATCTCACGTTCCAAGATCCTTCCTTTCATCGATTTAGCATCCCTCCTTGCCAGGTGCCAGTTCTTTTTCTTTTCTTTTCAGTTCCTGTTCTTTCTTTTCTATTTCCCCCCTGGCTTGCCGCGCCCCAGAGGCGGGCTCCCGCGCCACCCGCAGGCGGCATTCGAAGCGCTCCTGATCGGCCCAAACGGCACCCGGACGCTGCTCGACCCCGGCCAGTTCTTATGGGCCGGCGGCGCCTATGCCGCCGCGCCGCCGCTGCTGCCGGCGGGCCGCTACAGCGTTTCGGCCCGGCGCGGCGACGGGGCGATTGCCGCCGCCCCCGCCGCGCTGCAGGTGCTGCCTGGGCCGGCCTCGGCCGCCGCCAGCCTGGCATTCGGCTCAGGGATGTCCGCCGCCGTCGCCGGCGCGCCCTCGCCCGTGTTGGTGCAGGTGCCCTTACTCATCATCCTCCCCTTCTCACGGACGGGCTGTCTGTCTTCCTGCGATCCGGTCGTCGAATCCTGCCTGGGTGTGAAGAGAGCAGGCAGCGGGGGCGTCCCGGTCCAACCCCCCTGGCAAAAGGTATCTAGAGGATACCCCCTGAAGGAGGTCAGACCAACCAGCTTGCTCTGTAAAGCCCGCAAGCAAAGCTGTCACTGTCCCCCGCTTCTTACCCGGTCGCTTTCTACTCATATCAAAGGAAAGCTTTCTGTGCTTTCTTCGAAAGCGCAGAGAAAGCGAAGAAGGGGGTGCGGGGGAAAGCAGAGCCCCGCATGGCTGCTTCGGCCGCGCTTGCAAAGGAGCGGGGCCGGCATCCAGCAGAGCTGCGCTCGACGATGAGGCGCCTGCACAGTGGTTTAGGGTTCAATGTTGTCTCGGGCTTAGGGCTTCGGCTTAGGGTTTACCCAAAACACTACACCCTAAAGGCACGGGGCTCGGGCAGCGTCCGAGTTCAAATGCCTCTGAGATCGCACACAATGTTTTAGACCCTGAATATGAACATTCGAATCCGTTCGAATTCGACACGCCAGCAATCGCCGTGCTGCAGAAGGCCAGCCAAGAATGCCAGAGGGGGTGGGCCGTGCGGCGGCGGGGGGAGACAGCCTGGGGCCGGCGCGGCGGAAATGCTGGTTGCACGGGCCCCAAGTGACTCATCGCTCGAGTCCCTTGGGACTTAGAGTTGAGACCCTTAACAAGGTTTAGGAGTCCCTGAACCCTAAACCCTAAACTAGATCAACTCATCGCTCGAGTCCCGAGATCAAGACTCGGGAGCGAGCTGAGGGGCTCCGCCCCGCCGAATAATCACTCGATGCGGCCACCTGGCGGCCCCAGAAACAGCCCGGATTAAGAGATAAACCCTAAACCCTAAAAATTGGCGCTGCCGCAGGCGCGTGATTCGGCAGGCAACAACTGCACAGGCGTCAGCGACCTCTGGTGGCTTCTGGTGAGCAGCACGGCCGGCGGCGGCGCCAGCCTGGCGCTGCCGATGGACGCCGCCGGCCCCGGGCTCTATGCCGCCTCTTACAGCCTCACAGACGCCGGCGCCGCCTCAGTCGCCGTCGTGCTGCAGACTCCGCAGGCGCGCCCTCCACTTCCATTAGGGTTTCATTTGTTATATACCCTGAAGAGACCTAACATGGATGTCGGTTAGGGTTTCCGGTTTAGGGCTCTCCCTGAAACTCTGAATTTTGAAACCCAAAAGCCCCTGTGGCCCCTTTCCTGCACGGCGAGGCCGGGAGAGCTGTGAGTGCTGATTGGAGAGCCGGGAGTGGCGACGGTTCCCTGCCGGAAAGCGCATCCAGCTGGAGCTTAGCGGGTTTGCGTTAGGGTTCCGAGGTTTATGATCAGGGTTTCTTGACCCTAGCCGCACAGCCACTGAAACTGACCCCCCGCGCGTCAGCAGGGGGCTTGGGAGCCGGCTGCCAACGCCAGCGTGGCAATTTTGGCTGCTGCTCTGTCACTGAGCAGCAGCTTGCTGGCGCCGCTGCCGCCGGCCCCTGCCGGGCCGCTGGCGGCCGTGGCAGGGCAGCCGAGCAGATTCCTGCTGAAGCCTGTGGATGCGTATGGAAACCCTATCAGGGCCAGCGCGGACGCCTTTTCCGTCAGGGTCGCTTCGGAACAGCCTGGCGGCTCCGGCCCGCCGACGATACTGCAGGTGCCGCCCGTGCTCCCCTCGTTGCCAGCAGAGGATGAACTCTGGAAAAAAATGCAAGTTTTCCGTTCGTATTTCGAACGTTTTGACATCACGCTGTGGCCGCATTTCTCCGTCATCAAATCATCGTCGATTTGGCGCACAAGCATATTATTTTGGGCCGGCCTGGCAGAAGGGTTGCATTGATATCGCCCTGGAGAGTTCAGAGAGGCTCCAACTGCAGTCACGCAGTCCCCCCCCCCCCTTTGAGAAACGGCAGCGAGCTGAACAGGGCAGCTGCCGTCGGACTGCAGGAGGCGGCACTGAGCCCAGCGGCCGGCGGCGGTTTGATTGCGACAATCAACCCCACCGCCGCCGGCAGCCTGCTGCTGGCGGCAGCCCACCTGCCGCCGGCGGGGCCGCCGACGCCCTTCGCCAGCCTGGCACTGTTCGTCGCTCCCGCCGGTGCGTGCCCACGGCAGCTGATGTGGTTTAGGGTTTACGGTTTAGCTTACGTTGGGTCAGGTACATCAAACCCTAAACTCGCAAGCTGCTGCGATGGCAGCTGCCGCCCGCGGCAAGGGCCTGATTATTAGACGAGCGAGACTCGTCTTCGATGCTTCGAATTCATTCCCCCTCGCTGCTCGCGTGAGGATCGTTGCCGAGCCGTTACAACCCTGAAGAAACCCTAAAACACATGACGGGGTTTTGAATGCGATGACAGTCCGTCGCAAAACCGGGCCCCCTCTAGGGCTTTTACACCCTGAATTCAAACCCTTGACCCTCAACCTTCGTGCACAGAGGCATGTCGGCTGGCCCTGACTGCTGGAGTGTGCCGCGCCGCAGCCCTTTTAGGGTTTTGATACCCTAAATTCAGATCCTCGAATTAACCTTCGTGCACAGAGGCATGTCGGCCCGCCCTGACTGCCGGATTGTGCCGCGACGCCGCCCTTTTAGGGTTTTTGATACCCTAAATTCAGATCCTCGAATAAACCTTCGTGCACAGAGGCATGTCGCCTGGCTCTGACTGCCGCCGCGGCCGCAGCCCTGGACTTGGGAGCCAGCCGGCTGGACAGCCTTGCGGCGAATTACTCTGCCGGACAGCCTGGCAGCTTCTCACTGGCTCTCTCCGACGCCTTCGGCAATCCGCTTTCCAACGCCAGCGCCACCCTGGCGGTGCGACCGTTCCAGCAAACCCTAAACACAGAACCCTAAGTCCGGCTGCCAAGCGAGGCCGCTTTAGGGTTTAGGCCCGCAGTCTAGGGTCGCTCAACCCTAGCTGATCAGAGCAGATTCCTGCACGGCAGGCGGGCTTGGAGCTCTGGCTCGCGCCGGCCGCCGGTGCGGGCGCCCCCCTGGCGGTGCCTTTCGCTTTGGGGCAGCCTGGCGCCGGCGGCGTGCCTGTCACTTTCACAGCCAACGCGACCGGAACCCTGCGGATAACCCTAGCGGCCGGCGGGCAGCGGCTGACGGCGGCCTCAGGTAAGCAGCTCGCTTCACATGCGGTCGGAATCTAGGGTTTTGCATGGGGTTTGCGGGTCTTACAGAGACCGGGTTGCGCTGCGCGGGAGCTTTCGATCTGAATATGCGCTGGCATGGCAGAGAGAGAAAGCCCTAAACCTTTAAAAGGTTTTTGAAGGAATGTAATGCCCGCAGGCGCGGCACCGGCCACTCAGATCGTGCCCGGTCCGCCCGCCAGCCTGGCGGCCAGCCTGGCGGCTGGAGAGCGGCTGCAGTGGGGCAACACGAGCGTGTATTTCACGCTACAGGTGCTGCAAAATCCTTCCACTCCCCGTCGACCACGGTTTAGGGTTTCGATCAGGGTTTCCGGTACCAGCGAGCTCACTTGGCAGCAGGGGCGCGCTTTCTGATACAGCGGCGGGAGCAACGCGGTTGCTGCTTGAGGCAGCGAGCAAGACTGCGATCGCGACTTTTCCCCCTCTTATAAACCCTACGAGACCCTAACGCCTCCGCACGCAGGACGCCGCCGGCAACGCCATCCTGACCGACGAGAGCCCGGCTCTGGTGGCTGTGTGCGACGATTTGGCGGCGGCCGCTGCTGTCAGCATGCCGCAGCCGGGCCTCTTCAGACTGCTGATCTCCTACAGCGGCTTCCTGCAGGCGAGCCGCGCTTCGCTCATAACGCATGATTAGTAATCTCCACATGACTCACATCGATGTGCTGGCAATACCTCGTTAGTAAACATTACTCGAGCCTCTCAGCACGCGGCCGAACAGCCGCCCGAAACGAACCTCTGCCGACGGACTCTGGGGACGCCTCCGGCAGGCTGCAATCTGCTAAACTGCGACATCGTAAATCCTAAAAAACCCCAGCATGACCACAGGGTTTTCCTGCTTGCAGACCCAAGGGGCGCCAACAGCTCCGCCTGAGGAGGCCCTCACCCTATCGCCCGGCGCGTGCAGGCGTTGCAGGCGCTGCTCGGCCGGCCGCCGCCGCAGCAGCTGACCGTCAGCCTCTTCACCGCAAGGGGCCGCCTCGGCAGCATGCAGCTCTCCTGGGCTGCGGCAGCCGGCCCTCCTGCCGCCGCGCAGACCGGCGTGTTTCCGGTGGCGCAGCCGCCCGGGGGGCCTTGGAGCGTGCCGGCGGGCCGGCCGCTGCGGCTGCTGCTGCGGACGCGCGACGCCGCCGGGACCGGCCTCGGCGAAGGCTCGCGCCCGCCAGCCTGGCGAGGGAGTCGACACGCTCGCTGAGCAGGCTTTCAGGGCTCAGGGATGAGCGCTAGCGGGCCGTCTCGTGCGCTCTGCATTCCAGGCTGTTGCTTGGCTGGTTCCGGGCTGTCGCATGTCGCAGGCAGCGGCTCTCAGGCCGGCAGGGCGCGCTCCGGCCGCAGGCGGCGCAGGCGCGGCTGTGGGCGCCAGCGTCAGCCCAGGAGGCCAGGCTGGAGTCAGCAGCAACGGCGACGGCAGCTTCACCGCCACCTTTGCCGCGCCCGCGGCGGGGCGGTACCTCCTGCAGCTGACAGTCGGCGGCGAGGGGCTGCCGGGCCCACAGCTGCTGCTGCGAGTGCTGCCTGGGCCGGCGGTCGCTGCCGCCAGCCTGCTGGCCCCTTGCGGCGGCGCGGCGGGCTGGGGCCGGTGGGAGCTGCGGGCCGGGCAGCGGGCCTGCGCGGCCGCGAGCCTGCGGGATGCACTCGGCAATGCAGTGCCGCTGCAGCCGGGGCAGGCGCTGAGCGGCGGGCTGCTGTCCGCCTCCGGGGCGGTTGTCGCCGCAGCCGCGAATGCCGACGTGGACACCTCGAGGTGACCTCCCTTCCCCGACAAAAAGCCAGGCTGGGGCGCGCGGGCGAACGCGGCGCCGCGGCCGCGCGCGAGGGCGCGAAAATCTAGGGTTTTGGGCTAGGGTTCACGGGAAATGGCGTCGAAGCGCGGCCTTTCCGCGCGCAGGCTGTGGCTGCCGTTGCGCTCCGCCGGGAGCTTCCAGCTGCAGGCGACGCTCGACGGCGCGCCGCTGCCGCGCCTGAACCTCACGGTCGGCTGCGGCGCCTTCTGGCCGCCGGGCACGCGCCTGGCGCGGCTGTCCAGCCCGATCGTAGCCGGGCAGGCGTCCTTGTTCCTATTTCAGACCACAGATCGATTCGGCAATCCGTACGACGGCCGGGAGCTGCGTCTGGTGCTGACGGCCGCCACGCTGCCTCCAGCCGAGGCACTCCTCACAGGCGCGCCGCTGTCCATCCAAGGTTGTGAGGCAGACGGGCTTTGCAGGGTGGACGGGCGCATTTGAGCCGCGCAGAACCATTCTGGGATCCAGGGCTCGCCCTTCAGGTTTCAACAAAACCCTGATTCTTCAACTGCAGTCTGGCTGGCACCTGAAGCGGGCCCTGCCGGGGCGCGGACAGCGGCTGCGGCGCCGGCGCTGAGGCTGTGCTTCCGCCGTGCAGGAGAGGTTGCGGCTGCCGCGGACTCGCCAGGGGCCTACAAAGGCAGCCTGAGCCCGACGGCGGCGGGGCAGTACAATGCCTCGCTGCTGCTGCTGGCAGCTGACGGCACCGCCACGCCCCTCTTTTCCTTCCCGATGACCGTGGAGCCTGCCGGCGCCGAGCTGGCCGCCAGCCGCATTTGGGGCGGCGGCCTGACGAGCGCGACAGTCGGCCAGCCCGCGCGCTTCTGGGTGCGGCCCCGGCCAGCCTCGCGTCTGAAGCTTCAAAGCGAGGCCTTGGGCCCGGCCTTCAGCTGGCGGAGCGCGCGTTTCGGGAGTGGGCCTTGAGGGCGACCCGGCCGGCGCCCGTGCAGGTGCAGCCGCGGGACGCGTGGGGCAACCCCAGCCCGCAGCTGCCGAACGTAAGCGCGCCTCTCGGCGAGGCGCAGGCGGCCGTTAGCAGCGGCGCGGACGGCACCGTCGAGGTCTCCTACCTGCCGTCGGCGCCCGGCCAGCTGCCGCTGGAGCTGAGCCTCGGCGACGGCGAGCCGCGCAGCCTCCTGCCGCTCGTCGCGCCCGCGGCGGCGCCGCGGCTGACGCAGGCGTGGCTGCACGGCGGCCTGGCGACCATCTCGCTCGAGTTCGACCAGGCGACGGACGAGGCGCGCGCCGGCCGCTTAAGTTGCATGCGCAAATGCGGGAAGCGCATCCCGGAAGAATTTCATATGGATCCCGATTTCCGAATCATTTCGTGGCTGCTATGTCGATAAAAGCACGCGTTTCAAGGGAGATTACAAGTGCATGCAGCGCCGCTTTGGCTCGCAGTGCCAGCCGCCCCGCCGCAGCCTGGCTGCAGCGAGCAGACCCGGCGCCTGCGTGGCTGCCGCAGGGCGGCCTGATACAGTCGACAGACTGCGGCCGCGTGCTGAGCAACGCGACCGTTGCCAAGCTGGGCGCGGGGCCGAGTTGCCGCTTCCGGACGCCCTCCCTGCTGGCCATCACTCTCGGCGGGCAGGCCACGATACAGCCGAACGGGACCGCCGCACCCGACGCGCTCAGCCTTGCGTCAGGAGCCATCGGCAGCGCCGCCGGCACGCCCCCCAGCCCTGCAGCTCGAACGCTCTGCGTCGTCTTGAGAATGAATTCAAAATTCGAATCTGTCACACAAAACACTCTGTATGGCCGAAAACCCCTACGATCTTCAGAGTGCCTGTGCCCACGCGGCTCCCTCGTTTCGGCGGGCAGGCGCTCTGGCAGCGGGCAAGCCTTGGATGGTTCGGTCCTTTTTTGGAAGGCAGGGTTCCTTTTTTGGTAGGCAGGGCTCGGGGCTGGTGCGAGAGGTGGCAGGCGGAGCGAGGGGCAGTTACTGCTGCCGGCTGTAACTGCAGGCGGCAGTTACAAGGCGTCTGGCGACGCGCCGCTGCTGGCGCTCCCCGGCTTACCTCCGACTGTGGTCATCACCGCGCCCGCGCAGGCAAGCCTCCTCTCAGCCGCAGGGGGGCACGTGCATGACTGGAAGCGGCCCAGCGGCAGGCAGCTCCCGCGGGCTGCAACGCTCCGAGGGCTAACACACATTTTGCACAACGACAACGACGAACGGAATCAACCATGACAAGGACAATGATGGTAGAGACACAATCTTTCCACCCTCGACCACCCATGGCATGGCCGCGCCTGCTCCGTCACAGTGTTAGTTTTTGGGGTGTGGGGTAAACCCTGACCCGAAACAAACTCCCACAGAAAGCTCCGTTTGAAGCTCGGGATCCGCGCGCAGGCGTCGCCGTGCGAAGGCATCACTATCGACGCCTGCCAGTCTTACGGCTCCGGCGGCCGGCCCATGAGCTTCTCCTTCCGCCTGCTCGCGCCGCAGCAGCTGCTGCCGCCGGCGCTGCTGGCGCGGCTGCCGGTCGAGAGCAGCGCCTGCAGCGTGGCTCTGCCGCCGGGGGCGCTGCTGCCAGGGACGGCAGTCCGCGTGAACGTCACAGCCACCAGCTTCCTGCAGCAGACCTCCTCCGGCCTGGCAAGCCTCCCCCTGACGCCTGCCGCGTTCGAGGGCGAACGGCAGCAGCTTTCCATGCCTGCCTGGCGCAGTTTTTTGGCTGCAAGGCGCCCGCGGGGCTCTGGTGGGAGGGGCGGCTGATGCGCGCTCCCCCTGGAGCGCTCAAGCGGCGCGTCGCTTTCGAACGACGATGATTCAGCGCACTGCCTGCCGCTGAAGCTGCCGGTTTCAACGCTTCGCAAAAGCTCGAGCGTGCGCTGCGAGGCGGTGCAGGAACGACTGGGTACACAATAAGTTTTAAAAATACAATATAAATCTTTTAAATATTTGAATATTTTGAATACTACTTGATTATGATCCCGGTTCGCGCCCTCACCCGAGCAGCCGGGCTCGGGCTGCCTGGAGGCGTTCCAACGCCCGGCCGCCGCACGCAGGCGCGCATCGCCGTCGCGTCGCGCCGAATCCCCGGATTAGTCATCCCCGGCGGCAACCGCACCGTGCAGCAGTCGTGGCAGCTCTCCCTTCAGGGGGCGGCCAGCTTCCCTGGCAGCCTGGCACCCGACCCAGCCAACGGCGGCTGCTATGCCTTTGCCGCAGCTGCGGCCGCCGCGCCAGCCCCGCTCGTCTTTCAATGGAGCGTCGACCCCGTGGCGGGCGGCGGCCTCGATATGGACGCGCTGCCGCCAGCCTTCGCCGCCACACGCGCCTCACCGCAGCTGGAGCTGCCCGCCAACTTCCTGCAGGTGCTCCAGGCTCTCCGCTCCCCACACACCCTCCCATGCACTAGCAACTATACACCCCATGCTGCCCCACGATGCCCTGGACAGGGGTCGTTGCTTCAACCAGGCGTCTTTGCAAGCCGCCGGCCAGGGCTGGAGAGCCTCGCCTCTGCCTGCTTACCGCTCTGGCTGCAAAGCCGGCTTGGGAGTGCCTGGCACGCTGCCTGGCAGCATGCCCCTCCTCGGCTGAGGCTGCACTTAAATGCCGGCAAGTAGCTGTCGCGCAGGATCAGGTCGTTGAGCATCCAAGGAAGCACCGCCGCCCGTTGCACCTCTGAGAAGTCGTCACAAAATCTGCCAGCACTGCAGAGGCGCCTGAGTCGAGGCTTGCCGCACGATCTTGCAGGCCGGGCAAAACTACACCTTCCTGTTGACTGCCACCGACGCGGCGGACGGCAGCTCGCGCGCGGCTGCCGCCGTCACTCTGGCGGTGCAGCCGAGCCCGGTCGCCGTCCAGATTCTAGGCGGTGACCGCTACGTGTCCAACTCTGACCAGCTGCTGCTGCAGGCAGGCCCTCCCCCGGGCCGCCGCCCAGCAGCCCGCGCTGCTGCCTGGCTGCGAGGGAAGCGGCTGCAGGCGCCTGAGCCTGCCAGGCTGACAGGTTGAAGTTGCAGCGGGCAGTCCTGCCCATCCGTCAGGTCCTAGAATCCCCAATACGCTCACAAACAAGGTACCAGGAATGAAGTGGGAGAGGCCCTGAAGGAGTCGCAGGGGGCGGGGGGGAACACGAGGAACGGCCGTTTTCAGGGGTGTCAGGGTTAGAACCCTGTTAGGGTCTGAACCCTGAAAATGGCGCGCAGGCGGTCGGCAACGACCCCGACGGCGGCAACGACTCGCCGCCGTTCCTCTTCTGGTGGAAAGCGCTTGGGCCGGGCGGCCTGGCGCTGGAGGCCGACGGGCCGCTGACCTCCGACGCGGCGCTGCAGCAGGGCTTGGTCACCTACCAGCCCGGCTCGCTCCAGGTGGTGCTCCTAGGGGGAACCTTAACTGCAGCCTGCTTGTCTCCGGTATCATGTAATGCCAGCAGCCACTCCCATTTGCCCGGGGCTCGAATTTCTATTAAGCTGTGGGCGCGGCGCGAGAGAGTGCCTGTGAGCGGCTCCCGCTGCCCAGCGATCCGTGGTGGCTGTGAGTCACGAGGCCATTCCCGCAAAAAGCGGCGACGGCAGCAGCGGCCGGTCGCTAACGCGTGCGTTTGGCCGCCCGCGAGCGCAGCCGGGGACGTACACGTTCCTGGTGAGCGCGGCGCGGGAGCCGCTGGGCGGCGGGCGGCAGCCGGCGTCGGCGGCGGCCACCGTCACGGTCGTCCGCCAGCAGGTCTGCGACGCGCAGGTCGTCGCGGCGGCGGGCGCCGACCCGGCGGCCTTCCCGGCCTCCATGCCGCTGCAGCTGCAGTGCCTCACCCCCAGTGCGATGCCCCCCGGCCTGCGCGCACGAGGTTTCCGCCCGGCAAATGCACCCCCGTCCGTTCGCGGCGCGCGTCTCCATGCCCGAATTCGCGACCTGCACCCGGCCGCGTCTCCTCCGCGCCAGCGCGCCGCGAGGATCAGTCGGAAAGCGGGCGGGTCGCGCGGCGCTGACGCGCGTCCGGTCGCAGGCGGCTGCGGGCGCGGCGCGGCCTTCAGCTGGACGCTGACGAGCGCCGCCGGCCAGGGCAGCGCGGCCAGCGTGGCCGCCAGCGCGGCCAGCTGGCAGCTGTACGTGCCGCCCGGGAAACTGGCCGCCGACTCGCAGTACACCTTCGCCTGCCAGGTGCCGCCTCCAGACTTTCCCCGGCAGGTCACAGCTGGGCATGCGCCGCACGTCTGCCTCAGCAGACAGCAAGCTGCGAATGTCGCCCAGAAGCGTGCAGTCAGGCTGAGACGCCGCCGCTGGCCGCCGGCAGGTGCTCACGCCGGCGGGTGTGCTCGGCCGCGCCTCGCTGACGGTCGCCACCGCGTCCGTGCCGACGTCCGGCTCGCTCCAGGTGGAGCGCAGCAGCGTGACTAACGCCAGCGCCGGCTTTGACGGCGTCGCCGGCCAGGACACCTTCCGTCTGGTGAGCCTCTGGGGCTTTGGGGTTTTGAGTCGAGGGTGAATGATCGGAACGCTGACCTCGACATACCCAGTGTCCTCTGGGCTTTGGTGCGTGAGCCTGGTGCTGCAACCCCGGACAGCCCTTCTGCGGCCAAACAGCGATTGATGCGCGCCCCTGCGGCTGCTGCGCCCAGGTCGCACAGGACTGGGTGGGCGCGCCCGGCCGGCAGCTGCAGTACGAGTTCCGCTACACTCAGGTGAGCCCCAGCCCCTGCCTTCCAGCACGGCGCTGCCCGACGGCGGTCAGCTGCACCCCACAGGGCAGCGTGGCCGCCGACGAGCTGTCCCTGCGGCTCAGAGGAGCCGGCTGCTGCCAGCTGCAGCAGCGCCGCCTCTGCACGGCACTTTGGGCTGTCACTAGCAAGCATACCGCAGCACGGCTCGCTCTGCCAGCAGGCTTTGACACCGTAAAAGGGTGGTTTAGAAAACCGAGGCTACTTGACTAATTAAAAAGTCACCTTTGCTTTGAGTTTTTCTCGGTTTTCACTTCACAGCGCCAAGCGCAGTCACGCACTCGTACAATTCTAGCATCTCGCCACGTAGAAAGTTGTCAACTTACAGGGCAAAAGTCTGGTTCAAATTCAAATGTCGGGCTTCCGACGCTCCCTGACCTGACTCAGCAGCCGCTCGTCCGCCCTGCGCTGGTAACATAACAGCAACGGCCTAGGTCCCCGCACACAGTCTTGAGGCTAACTCGCGCGCTGCCGGGGGCTGTCCACAGATAGAAGGCGGCGCAAACGGCCCGGAGCAGCTGCTGGCGGCCCCTGCGGCCTCTAACAGCCTCGTCACGCGCCTGCCAGCCGGGCCGCTGCTGGTGGTGCTGTACGTTCGATACATGGACTCCACTGCAACCTCCCCCGCCGGCCTGCCGGCCGGCGCGCGGCTGCAGTCGCGCGTGCTGCAGCTGCAGCCTCTGCTCCGAGCCGGTACAAGCGGGCGGCGGCTGCGCCAAGGCCCGGTCCCCCTCTCCGCGCTCTGCCGCGAGGCTGGCACACCAGACTCGCGAGCTTCTTTTGACTGCTGCACACGGGGCGTGTTCGCCGGGAGCGCCGCAGAGCGCCCGTGCCAGGGAGCTGAGACGCGCGTGTGTGGCTGCAGCGCCGAGCGGGCCGGCTGGCATGAGCATGGAAGCGGCGGTACAGCTGCTGGAGTCGGCCTTCAACGAGGCTCGCCCCCTCCCTTCTTGCGCGCTCAATCAAGCTGCGCCACGTTCAGAATCGAAAGCTGCGCCAGCATGGCGTGCTGGGGCGCATTACTGATCTTCACACCCTGGCTTTGTCACGAGCGTGACTCACGCGCCGCCGCGACCCGCAGGCGGCCGGCACCGGCGACACCAACGCGGCGCTGCTGCTGGCCAGCGTGTTTGCCGACGCGCTCAATCCGGGCGCCGGAGCCTGCCCCGGCGGCAGCGCGAGTGCAGCCGCGCGCGCCCGCATGCTGGACGCAATGCTGCGGCTCGACGCGGCAGCCTACAGCTCCCCAACGTATCTCTTGCAGGCGCGCTCCTTGTCAGGCAGCATCGGCTCGTGGTGGCAGCTGCTGCGCGTGCTGAGGACACAGGGCATGCGTGGGCTGCGGGCGCGCATGCTGCCAGCGTTCACATCCAGTGACCGAGACGATCTTTGCTTCGGGCGAGGCCGCTGCCCTGCCGCGCTGTCCTTGCAGCAGCTCTTGGGCCCGGGCACGCAACGGCCACGCCTGGGGCCGCGATCATGTGCTGCCCGTCGCCAGCTCTTCTCAGCCTGGCTGCGCTGCGCTCTCCGGGGCGGGGCGCCCTCAGGCTCCAGCTTTGCCCGGCCGCTGTCAGCAGTCTGCAGCCCGCTCCTGCTGTGCCCAGCCACCGTTGCGTCCGCGCGCAGGCCAGCTGCGCCTTTGCGGCGATGGCGGGCGCCCCCGGCGACCTGACGACGGCGGCCGCCGAGGCGGTGGTGCAGTTTCTGTCGGCACGCATCGCCGCGCTGCAGCAGGAGTTTGCGCCCGCGGTCGCGCCGCTGCCGAACGGCGATCCCTACAAGTGCGGGCCCAGGGCCCGACTCCCTCCCTCCCTCCCTGCCTTGCCGAACCGACTTGAGATCCTGTGCAAGGAAGCCTGTTTCGGTCTCACAGAATCCGATCGGGGTTGTCTCCGAACATTGATCGATTGGAAAAGCCAGCTTTCCTGAGTCTCAACACATTACATGTCCTGTATTTCCAAAGGCCAGCAGGAGTTGCTTGCTATCGTGCTCAGGACAGCGCGACGAGGCGGCTGCCTGTCCCCAAGGCTCCGGCCAGAGCAGAGCAGCCGAGCCTCCGCCTCGCGTAGCTGGCGCCTGACTCTCCCGCCGCGCGGGCCGCAGGTGCTTCGCGACGGGCCTGAACGGCGCGCTGCTGCGCTTTTTCAGCGGCTGCTCCGCCACCGCGCCCGGCGGCAGCGTATCCGCGGTGCTGCAGGCGCTTCCCGACCTGGGGCTCTCCGTCGCCGCCGCGCGCCCGGCCGGCAGCTCGCCCTGGGGCTACGAGCTGCCCTCCTTCCTGATCCAGGCGCGGCCCCGCCGCCGCCGTCGGCACAGGGCGTGTGCGTCACATCGGACCCTACCTGAAACCCTAGGAGCCCCCGCCAGAATCAGGCTGCCCTGACCCAACACATGCCAGTCACAGCCGCTGGTTTCGGGCTGCGAGCTGAGCAGGTTCATGTGTCCCTCTCAAGAAGTCAGCGACGGAAGATTTCTTTGCGCTGCGCCGCAGGCGGCAGATGATCTGTCGGCGGCCGGTGCTCAGGCGGGCAACGTGAGTCTGCTAGCCAGCCCGGCTGCTGCCGCCCCACCCGCCGCCGGCCCGGCGCCGGCTCCAGGTGCTGCCCCCGCTGCTCTGCCCGTGCCGAGCCATATGGGCCCCAGACAGGCCCCAGCCCAGCGTGGATGCCGAGCGTCGATTGATTGTGGGGACAGTCGCGGCGCTGTTTTGGGGTTTTGGGGGTTTAGGGTATAGTGTAATGGATTCAGGATTAGAAATGGAGGCCGGGAGGGTCGATGAGATGGGCGGGGGGAAGCCCGGTGGCTTTCCAGCTGATCTACGCTCGAGACGTGCATTCTGGCGGTGTCGAGATGCAAGCGCAGCCTCGCACGCATCGCTCTCGCCCGCTCAAAAACCCCCCTCGCACTCATCCAAACTGAGGGGTTTCGAGTTTCAAGGGGCCAGTGGCGCAACCCCTGAGGCAGGGCTGCCGGCATGCAGGAACTGCAGCGCCGGGGCCGGCCAGCGGCGCCGCCGGCGCTGAGGCGGGCGTTCTGGTGCAGCTGCTGGGCCTGCGGCCTGTGACAGGGCCGGCTGAGCCGCTGGCAAGCAACCTGGTCGGCGCCTTCACCTCTGGCCGGGCGGCCGGCACGCTGCTGTTCACGCTGCCTGCCAAGGTAGGACCTCTGGACGCTCGTCTCTGTCAGACATCCAAACGTATCCCGGCTGGCAAGGCTGTCGCACTCTGCAGAGGATGCTCCTTTCTTCACTTTGCTCCGGCAAGCCGTGCCCCCTGAACCCTGCGTCCGGATTGTCACTGCCTCTTTCGCGCGGAAGGAGGTCGTGGGTCAGCCATGTGTGCTGCCTGCATGCTTCGCGATGAGCAGTTTTGCCGAGCCGTTGCAGATCCCGGCGGGCGCAACCTTCCAGCTGGGTCAGTACGAGCCTGAGGGCGCGGTCGGCCCGCCGGCGGCCGGGCGGAGGCGACGGCTGCTGCAGCTGCCGCAGCCGGCGGTGGTCGGGGACAGCCAGGTGGCGGTCACGCTGCCGAGCGTCGGGGGATACTATTTCTTGACCGGCGGCCAGGCGCCCGCGATCACGCAGTCCGGCGGTGCGCTCCCGGGCGCTTGGCTCCAGCCCTGCTCTCTCAGGGAGCCCTGCTTTCACCGGCTGCTGCGCTTCGTTGCAAGAGCATCCAGTGCAGGATCGGGACGGCTGCCTTGGGCTGGCGAGAGCAGCGCGCGCGCAAACAGTCCCCTGCAGCCTTCGGGGAGGAGGCGCCGGCGATGCGAGGCATGAGTCATCCGAGCTCGCCGGCGTGCTGTGTGCAGGCGCTGCGCTTACGCAAGGGGAGGCTAAAGCCGTGGTCTCGACGGGCCTGGTGGCCGTGCTGGCGGCGCTCGGCGGCCTGCTGGCCAGCGGCGCCGCCGCGCTGCTGGCCTATCGCCGGCGGCAAAAGGCGCGCCAGACGGTGTACCCCGGCCGCGGCCCGCCGCCCGCCGCCTGCGACGAGGACTCGCACTCGCAGTCGGAGTCTGACGACGAGGACGACTCTGACAGCGCGGCGTCCGCGCCTTCTCAGCGACTGTGAGGCCACTCGCGAGTGAGGCGCACTGCAGAGCTGCTTTTCGCTTGTTCACTGCCATGCAAAGTCGTGCCGAGGAGCGTCTGCGTGCACAGAGAGGGAGTGCTTGCTCTGCAAACAGCCTGCCTTTTACCTTTTCTGTTTCATGTGGAGAGGCTCCACATGCTCAGTCTGGGCGGAGCCCCATGCCCAAAGTCTGTTACCAGCATGCTTCCATGCCGGACATGGGCTGCAAACATCTGCGACTCAACTGCCGGCTGTCACGTGCCAATCTCGCAGCCAGCCTACAGCCGCAGTCGCGGTGCCTGCTGCAAGGGAGGACGGCCGTCATGTCCTGGCACAGCCCCATCGCCAATGGTGGCGGCACACAGCTCACTCGGGTTGACACCGCTGTTTCGCAATGCATGGAGCTTGCACAGAGCCATGAATATGAAGGCTGTTTTCCCACTGCAGGCAGCTGCACACGTTTTGCTCAGACAGGGGCTATGTCCTTAACTGCTGCGTGCTGGATCGGTTGGTCCAAACTGGGAGCATGGACAGAAGAACGGTATTTACACGCATGAAGTCGAGGTACGCAAGCCCTCCTGGGCTGTCAGCACTTGGCAGCGGTGCGAGCAAGCCACGCACAAGTGCACGGGAACGTTAGCAGCCGGGGCCGCAAGCCCTGCAGTCGGGTAACAAGTCATGTGATCTTCAGCAGCAGCCAGCACAGGCTTTGCAAGGGCCAGTCACGGGTGCGCTTTGCAGCCAGTATCCACTGCAATACAGCCGCAGGCGCCCGCCGCCCTTGCTTGCGGGGTCACGGTCAGGGGGAAAGATCGAGTGCCGGGCAGCACTGCCGCGTTGCCAAAAGGCAGAGCGGTTTTCTATACGCCCCTGCTTGCGTCACTGGATGCTGGACAGCAGGCCGCCGCCGCCGGCCGCCTGCACGACCTCGTAGCCAACGCCGGAGGCTGGATAAGGCGCCGCCTTGCCGGCGGCCATGTGGCTGCGATCAAGCAGCTGCTCCAGCACCTGCAGCCCGGCCTTGGAATTTTGGTTTCTGGGTTAAGGGCTTGGAATCAAACCCAAAAACCCCCGCCTCCCTGCCTGCCGAGAGAGCCACCTCACTTGCCGACGCGTTGCATGGCTCGGGCACGCATGAACTCTCATGGACGCATGCGGCTAGCATCTCGAAGCCCGACGCGACAAGCCCTTGCCCTTTATCACATACTTGCCTCGCTGAGTGCGCAGTCGCCCTGTGCGCTGCGTGCCCAGATAGATAGAAAGGGCCGCGGCGGCGGCGGCGGCGGCACCTCATCGGAGACGACCCCCGACTGCGGCCCCTCGCGCAGCGGCACCGCGTCGCCGGCCAGCTCCAGCAGATCGCTGCGGCTGAGCGTGTCTGCTGGCGCGGGCGCGCCGCCGGCCTTGCTGCCAACGAGGAAGGCGCCCTGCTTGATGACCATGCGCTCGAGCGCGAGCTTGCTGTTGGCGCGCGCCAGCATGCGGCCGTCCACGCTGTGCGCCGTCGCCAGGCGCAGCACCAGCACCGGCTTGGTCTGGCCGATGCGGTGCGCGCGGTCCATGGCCTGCGGGCAATTCCATTACAAGTGATGTAACAAGCTATTTTTGGAATATGTGTTTATGTATTTTCATTAGACATGCTACACATCTTTTTTCCCAGCTTGTCGGCCGTGGGCCCTCTCGCCCGCTGCGCCGCCGCGTGACGCAAGATATAGAATCCCCGCCTCTCTCAGGAGCACTGCGAGCGGTGAGCATGACCGCCGCACCGCAGTCGCGATTTTTCCCACACGAAAAGCCGGTGGCGGCGCAGCAGCCGGCCGTGAAGGCGGGAGGGGGCTTTGTTCAGGCTTCTTGGCCTTTTGGGGTCATTTCATGGTTTAGGATTAGGAGGAGCAGCGCCTGCAGGTCCTGGTGCGGGTTCCAGTCCGAGTCGTACAGGATGACCGTGTCGGCGGCAGTCAGGTTGATGCCCAGGCCGCCGGCGCG
>BHFV01000420.1:0-25962 GCA_003568905.1 Trebouxiophyceae sp. KSI-1
GGGCGGCGCGGCGGGCGCCTTGCCGCCGAGGCTCAGCCAGGTCCAGCGCGGGGCGGGCGCCCGGGGGGCGGCGCTCTCGGCGGAGGTCGGCTCCGCGCCCGCGCGGCCGCCCGGCGGGCCCGCCTGCGCGCGCGCCTCGGCAGCGGCGCCGGCCGCCGACTGGCGGCAGTCCGCCGGCTGCGCGGCCCCGGCCGCATCCCCCCACTCGGGCAGCTGCCGCAGCGCGGCGGGGGTGCCTCTGTCGGCCATGGCTTGTGCGCCTGCAGTCGAGCCACGCTGGCTGGAGACGGTCCATGCGGGTGTGCCGCTGGGCAGGGCCTGCTGAGCGGGGCCCAGGGCGCGCCTGCGCAGGGGGGAACAGGGTAGCCGGGGGGCGTGTAGACTGACGGACGGTAGCCCTGGTAGAAGCGGCGCGGGTCCCTGCTGTTGGGCGGGAACGTCCGCTTTGCGCTCTTCACGACCGGGGTCGAGCCTGGACACAGCACAGCCAGTGAGCCCATTAGATGTTGTGGCTAGCAGGGCACTCTGCCGGCTGCTGAGGGCCGAATGCAGGGGGCGAACCGACACAGGGCGTAAGGTCCCTGTTCGCGGCCGCGTCGAGCGCCGCGGCCAGGAGGCCGTCCTGCTGGTCGCGATTGACGTTGAGGGCTGGCAGGCCGTCAGTCGGCCAGCAGCCCGCCGGCGAAGAGCAGTAGCCGATCGGGCCGAGGTCCTGAGGGGCCTCAGCTGCGCGATATAGGCAAAGCGCGGTCAGCGCGCAACGCATTCACCGAGTGGCCGCGAGTCGATGCGTGCATCAGACAGCTCACCTGCGCGATACTGCGTGACAGCAGCAGCGAGGCTTGTGTGGTATCCTGCGCGCCCCGGTCGTCGTATCAGCGCCTCTTGTTGGCGACCTTTATTTCACGAACTGCTGAGCAACTCCCTGCGAAAGAGGGTAGAGGGCGCCAGACAGAGATGCGCGAGCAGGCAGGACAGCGTGTTCACCTTTCATCGCACGTTGCACGCGCTGTCAGGGAGACTCCGCCCTCCCGGCTTTCACGTCCCGGCTCAATCGATTGGGCGATGGCCCTGCGCCGAGATCGCGGGGAAGCTGGCCGATTCTGGGCGAACCAGATCGCGTCTGCGCCAATGATCGCGCAAGGAAGGCCGCAAGCGACCCGCCAGGCCGGGACCTTGCACGATTAGACGACCGCGCCGCGTGCAATCGAGTCGAGAACGCAGGAGGCCTCGCGCGAGGGAGAGCCTGCAATCTGATGGAAAACTATGGGGCTCGCAACTCCAGAACTCTGGCAGAATTGCCTTCGATCAATTTTATGAAGGAGGGGGAGTTGTGCAGCCTCACGCACACACACCGCGTCAAATCGACGAAAGCCTGCCTTGATATCACGGCTGCATCCCGTCCCAGCAGTTAATACCAAGCAACTGGGCAAGGGAGCCGGCATGCCGGTTCAGAGCAGTTGGTTTCCGTAACATGAAAGGCTTGCGACGTCTGGGAGGACCGCTGCCTGAGCTTTCGCAGCTGGCGGCGAGGCAGGGCCAGATAGGCAGCATCAGGGGCCCGGAGGTCGAGCAAGCCGCCAAACGGCAGCGCCTGGCGAGTTCGGCCGCGATGCCGGGGGCGCGGCGGGAGCACGCGGAGCAGCGGCTCAGCGTGGCGCCGATGTGAGCCGCACTCCAATTCTCGTGCTCCTCAGCGCGCGCATCGCACAAGCACGACCCCCGCCGCCGCTTCCGCCGCAGTGCGTCTCAGTGCACGCTGCCGGTGTGCAGGATGGACTGGACGGACATCCACTACCGGCAGCTGGCGCGGCTCATCTCGCGGCACACGTGGCTGTACACGGAGATGATCGTGGACCAGACGGTGATTCACGCGGAGCCCCGCGACAAGTCCGCCGCCTGCCCGCCCCCGCCCTGGGCGCCTGGGAGCGCCAGCAGCGCGCCGAGCGGCGAGGCGCGCGCAGGTGGCTGTGGTTCCCGCCCGAGCAGCACCCCATCGTCTGCCAGCTGGGCGGCAGCAACCCGGAGACGCTGGCGCAGGCCGCCCGCATCGTGGCGGACTACGGGTGCTGCTTCCGCCCCCACCGCCTGCTCAGCCCTCGGCCGAGGGCGGCACCCTCCACCAAGCCCGGTGTGTGCGCAGCTACGACGAAATCAACCTGAACTGCGGCTGCCCCAGCGACCGCGTGGCGGGCGCCGGCTGCTTCGGCGCCTCGCTCATGCTGCAGCCGGAGAACGTGGCGGCCTGCTGCGCGGCCATGCGGGCGGCCACCAGCGTGCCGGTCACCGTCAAGTGCCGCATAGGTGCGCCGCACACCCCCGCGGCGCCCGTCCCTGCGTGCCTCCTGCCGGCTGCAGCCCCCCCAGGCCGGCGGGCGGCCGGCCGCAGGCGTGGACGACGTCGACTCGTACGAGGCGCTCTGCCGCTTTGTCGCGACCGTGGCCGACCGCGGCGGCGTGCGCCACTTCATCATCCACGCGCGCAAGTGCATCCTCAAGGGGCTGAGCCCCGCGCAGAACCGCAGCATCCCGCCGCTCAGGCGCGCCCCTCCCGCGCGTGCCCGGCCGCCCGCGCCCCTGCCGGACCTCTCGCCGGCCACCCGCCCGAGCACCCCCCGGCTGCTGCCCGCAGGCGCGGCTGGGTGTTTGCGCTGCAGCGCGACTTCCCGCACCTCGCCTTCAGCCTGAACGGCGTCGTCGAAGGCTGCCAGGAGGCGGCCGCCCTCAACGCGCACCGGCGGGAGGGCGCCGCGCTGGCCGGCGTCATGATCGGGCGGGCGGCCTACAACCACCCGTGGCAGTGCCTGGCCGACGCGGACAGGGCCGTCTTTGGCGCGGCGCAGAACGCGGCCGCCAGCCGGCGCCAGGCGCGCCGCCTCGCCGGCACCCGGGGGCGGCCGCAGTTGCGGGGGGGCGCGGCCCGCCACACGCCCTGCCGCGGCGCCCGCAGGTGCTGGAGGCGTACGCGCGCTACGGCGACTCGGTGCTCGGCCGCTGGGGCAGCCGGCGGGACGGCAGCCGCGTGCCGGGCGTCAAGGCGGTGGTCAAGCCGCTGCTGGGCATCTTCCACGGCGAGCGCGGGACCAAGCGCTGGAAGCAGCAGCTGGACCGCATCCTGAAGGACGCGCCCGACGACCTCACCGTCTCGCAGGTCCTGCAGGTGCGCTCTGCCGGACCGGCTGGTCGGCTGTGGACAGAGCGCCGCCCTCTGCCCTGCGCCCGCGCCGACCGTCTGCTGCCTGCACTGCAGGAGGCGCTGCAGTACGTGCCGCCCGAGGTGCTGGACGCGCCCCCTGCCGCTCTCCCACTGCCAGAGGTGGCGGCCTCCCTGCAGGACGTCCCCGCCCGGCCACCTGCCGGCGCGACGGAAGCGCCGGCGGTCTCCGAGCCACACGCAGGCAACGCCCCGCGGCAGCCTGCGGGCTTGCGTGTGTCGCTCACGGCAGCCGCATCGCCGGTGCAGCAGGAACATGCGCCAACGCTCGCGGCCTCGCCGCAAGAGTGTGCCACTGTGCAGTGACCGATTCCAGTTTTTACTTCACGGATGATAACTTCGGACCCTCTTCTTGCTGAGGTGGACACGAGCGTGAGGCTGTGCGCCGCGCAGCCAAACGAAGAACCCCTTCGATCGCTTTGATTTTCCTGGCCTGCCCCCGGCCTGCCCCGCCCGCCCCCGCCAGCTGTCAGACGCTTCGGTCGCTCGGCTGAGAATTCGCCGTGCGCGTCGCTGATCGACCCGCACGCACCCACCTTTGGCTCGGCGCGTCTACACCCCGCGTACGACGTCGTGCGTTGCTATAGAGGCCTGGCGCGGCCCAGGGACCCCTCGATCGCGCGGGTGTCGTGCCGGACGCCTCCGTCTCCTTCGGCCCCGTCTGCTATCGAAGGCAGAGGCGCTCGGACGTGCTGCAGGTGCCATTACCGTGGGGTTGAGTCGCGCCCACGTACGTCTTGCCGCGGAGTGACGGCGCGATCGGGGGTTGGCTGAGCATTCGGTTGGAACATCGATGTCATGCGAATCGAGCCGTTTGCGATCCGGGCCACTCCGACCCCGCCGCTCCGGGAGAGGCCGCTGATACCACTCTGGACCTGATAACCGCAGGGGCGACGAACGCGTGCGCGTTCCTTGTGAGAGAAAGGATCGAGTTGTTGCGTGTCGGGGCGCTGGGCAAGACGAGGCGCGGGCGCGCGTCGGCGCAGGGCGCCGGGATGAAATTCACCAACGCGCTCGGGGGCTGCGCCAATTGCGGCGCGCTCACGAGGCGCGCCCTAGATCCTGCTCGTGCATGCGCCCGCACATGGAGTGTGTCCTCTGCCGAGGCAATCCGGCCTGACACCCGCCTGCACACGTGCAGCCCGTGCTGGAGGAAAGGGCCCGAGGAAGCCAGGCACCTGTGCAACGCGTGCGGCAGCAGGTGCGTCGGCGCTGCCCCTGCACGCTGCTTTGCACTGCTCGACGAGAGCGGGGGGGCGGCGGCTCACGCTCCGCTGCGCACACAGATACCTGGTGAAGGGCACGCTGGAGGGCTACAAGCCCGGCCAGAAGAGCCGCACCAGCGGCAAGCGGCCCAAGGCGGGCAAGAGCAAGCCCTTCCCCGGCAGCGCCTACAGCCGGGTGGGCGGGGAGTCGCCGCCCAAGCGGCTGCGGTGCGCAGCCCTGCCCTCGCTTCGCCCACGTGACAAAGCAGGGCTGCTTCAGGAGCCGCAGACCACTGAACGCCGCGGCCCCCCGCGCCCACACAGGCTGTTCAAGGATCATGCGGAGCCGCGCTCCCGCAGCTTCGCGGACAAGGCGGTGCAGGTCAACCCCGCCGAGCTGGAGTGCATGCCGCCCTTCAGCCGCTCGCTGTCCGCGGATGACGGCAGTGACGTGGCGTACCTCCACGACAGCCCCAAGTCGCACTTTGACCGCATCAAGCAGGAGGACAGCCCGGTGCGGCCCCGGCCGCAGGTCTCTCGGCGCCTCCCCGGGTGCAGGACCGGCCGGCTGACGCCCGCAGAGCGGCCCCTGCAGGCATACCTGCTGGACGGCCTGCCGGAGCTGAAGGACTCGAGCGACGAGAGTACGCCGGACGGCGCGGTCGCGCGGCGGCGCGCGCGCAAGCCCAACCGGCCGCAGGTGTCCACCTGGTGACAGCCGCCCCGCGGCGGCCGTCTGCCACACCCTAGGTACCCGCATAGCTGAGAGACGGCCCGCGCGCCCCCCCCAATGCACATTTGATGTCCCGGCTCCTTCTGCCGGCTAGCTGCTAGGAAAACCACTCCCACCTGTACATGGACGGCAGCACTTGCGGCCGCGATCGCTCATTTCCTGAGGTTCATCCTGCTCTGCGAACGATGCGCGGGGGCCGGTCCCGTCGCGGCGTCCTGACCTGCCGCCGCCGCGCCCCCGCCCCACCCTTTCCCGCCCACGGCTGTCCGTTCCCGGGCGCCCAAGGCAGCCTGGCGCGGCACCAAAGCTGCCAGTGCAGATGCCGGGCGAGGCCTCCTCCCCACTTTGCAGGCACAGCCCTGCCGAGGGCGGGTGGCTCCACTCCTGCTGCTTCAAGGCGTGGCCGCAGCCGTTTTCGGCTGCGGCCACAGCACCCTGCAGCTCCCTTTGCCGCCTTGGCCTGCTGCAAGGCCGCCCTCTGCATGTCGCCTCCACTCGTGAACTTCCTCCGCTGCCGTCGCCTGCTGCCTTTTGCGGGAGCTCGCGGCGCTTTTCCACCGCCCACCGCCCCCTTTCCCTCCTGCGCGTCCAGTTTTGACTTGGGCACCGGCATTGCGGTATGCCGGTCTTGTCTATACATGTACACAGCGCACCGCGAATGGAAGCAAAACGATTTGCCTTGTACAATTACAGCCTGCCTGCGGGGGGAGGGTTCCCATCGGCGTGCATAGGACAGTCTGTGTGCGGTGTGCGGCACAAGTGAGTGAGGAAGCCGGCAGGTGCCACTGCCCTTCTGTAAACACGCGCCATACATCGACGATGCCCAGGCAGGCGACCTCCACAACGTGCTGCACTAGCCTTGCAAATGGTGCAAGTCATCCCGGTCGGAGCGGCAGCTGACGCTCCCTGTGTGCGGCAGATTCAAGGATACCTTCGACGACGAGGATGACGCCGCCTCGGCGAGCTCGTCTGGCGAGGAGGCAGAGGAGGAAATCGATGCCAAGCCGGCCAAACGCGCGAAAACGCTGAAAAAGGAGCAGGCGCCGAGCCTGGAGGAGCTGCAGGAGGCGGGCTTCCGCAGCGGGCCGTCCATTCTGACAATGAAAGAGCAGCCTGACGAGCAGTTGTACGAGTGGTGCTGGTTTATCCTCGCCGAGTGGTTGGCATCGTGACTGGTTGCCCTCTTTCAGGCTGGGTAGCGGCACAGGGAAGCTGTGCGTGTGTGCAGGGGCAATGGACGCTCAGGTGCCAGGGGTGAGGATGAGGAGGAGGACTTTGAGGACCGGGAGCGCAGCCGGGCCGCTGCTTCTCACGCGACAGAGGCGACGGTGCAGAGAGCAGCGGAGGCCAGGCGACAGGTCCGCTTCCTGCTGACTGCTGCACCTTTTCGAATTGTGTGTTGCATATCTGAGTGGCTGGTCCATGTCCTGGGCAGCTGGAGGCGGAGCGTTTGGAGCACGCCGCCCACCAGCAGAAGCGGCGAGAGTCCTACCGGCAGCGCGAAGCGAGAAAGCGGGACCTGGGCCAGGCCAAGAAAGGCAAGAACTTTGTTGAGGAGGAGAAGCGGCTGCTGCGCGGGGCAGGAGTGTTTTCAGGGTTTGACCAGTGACCCCTCTGGGCGCTGCTGTTGTTTCCCGGTCCTGCAGTCTACTGGCAGCAGTTTCAGAGCTAGGAGGCGCAGACCTAGAGTGACGTTATTGGGTCAGGGACAAGCGCCCCGTCATGCCGGCCGTCGCGCACTTGGCGCGCCAGTGGGCGGCCGCAGGGGCGCACGAGCCTGGCTCGAGGGCAGTGCTAGAGCCCGCGCCAAGCGGGCGCACGGCACGCAAATATGGTGTCACCTAATGTCCCACCTCTGCAAATACGGCTCACGCTCTCACTCTACTCTCAGGCCGCCACTCTGCACTCGCACACTCGCTCGCTCTGTCGAGGGCTGGCCGGCAGGAGCCTGGCCACAGGCTAGCTTGGGTGCGCCAGGCCCCTGCCCGCCGCCGGTGCTGTCGAGCCTTGCAGGCTCATGCCGCGTGGTGGGCGGCGATGCGGTACGGCCGCAGCGCCGCGACCAGGGCGGGCATCGTCTGGGGGATGCCGCCCGTGATGTGAAAGTCCAGCAGCAGGCCCGCCCGCCGGAAGATGTCCTCGACCGGCTGCGCCTCCTGCCGGTACACCTGCGGCCGCAGCGACCACCCGGTCAGCAGGCACCAGGGCGGAGTTCCCAGCCAAGCTGAGGGTATGTTCCAGTCGTTCGCCTCCATGCGGTGCCGGAAGGTCTCCTCGTTGTCGTCTGCGCGTGTGGTCAGGTGGTCCCGGCAGCCTTCCTTTGGCTCCAGCGGCGGCATGACCACCGCCGGCAGCGAGCCGCTCGCCGGACAGTTGATGTCTGCTATGTTGTAGTTGGCACCGCACTTTTCGCAGATGCGGCGGCCCAGGCACTTTTGCAGCAGCACCTGCGGGTGCGTGTGGGGAGACGTGTGAGGTTCCACAGAGGCACCCAAAAAGCCCAGCGAGAAGCAAGGCGGATCAGCCGTACGTCTTCGCGGAGGTGCATATTCACTGCCACCCGCACGTCAGTGCTGTCCACCAGCGTCTCTGCCTGCGCGGCAGTGCGGGGGAAGCCGTCCAACAGAAAGCCGCCCTCGCCGTGCCGCCTGCCGTCCTCCAGCCGCTTTGCCAGCACCTTCACTTGGGAACCGTCAGAGAAGGCGCGCCTTGAGTCGGCATCTGTGCTTGCCATTGAGGGCACGGGGCAACGCACCTCGAAGATGATGCTGTCGGACAGCAGGTCGCCGCGGGCGACGGCGTTGGCGGCCTGCCATCCAGCAGGAGATGTGAGAGGTGCGCGCGCCGCCGCCGATATTCTTCGCCAGCGGCCGACTGTGCGGGCAGCTCGTGTGCATTGCAGGCGACAAGTAGCTGGTACTTGTCGGGTGCGTCACTGTGAGCGAAGTCAAGCGCGCAGCCGAGCGCCAACTCCCGCCAGCTTACGAGCCGTAAGCCCCGCTCTTGGCTCGCGAGCGGGCGGGCGCGCTGAGCAGGTGTCCGAGAGCGCTAGACCGGAGTCGGGGACGCACCGCCAGGCCCAGCGGCGTCCTGGCTTTGATCTCGCCGCGCACGAGGTCACCGACGCTGATGTGCGCGAGGTCCAGCTCGCGCGCGACACGCGAGGAGTATGTGCCTTTGCCGACGCCGGGCGGACCCAGGAACACCACGGCCGGCAGGCCCTCCGAGGCAGGCTGCAGGATGCGCTGCGCCAGCTTGAGCGCGGCCGACTTGCCGGCCTCCTTCAGCGCGGCAGCCATGGCTGGCTCTAATGAAGCCTCTGCGCTCTGCACAAACACAGTTCTTTCAAACGAAAATGCTGGGGGCGGCTGCTCGCCTTCCAATGCCAGTGGAGTGTATGAAAATGGAGGAAAAGCGGTTTTCCCCGGCGGTTTCGCCAGTAGCCAGGCTCTCACTTCGGCAGTGGGCGGGCAATCTCACTACAGGCAATGCCGGTCAGGCCTCCTCGTCGTCAAAGCTGAGCAGCGCCTTGTTGCGCACGCCCGCCGCCGCCGCGGGCGTTCCGCCGCCACCCACCGCCTTTTTGCCCTTTGCTCCACCGGCCCGGCTCTGCTTGAACCTGACCACGCGATCCGCTTCCTGCTTGGCCTCGGCCACCTCTGCCCGGTGGCGCGCGCTCCGCAGCGTGTCGTCGCTGGGCTCCCGCCGGATGGCCTCGTCGTACGCCTCTTTAGCCTGCGGCAGCACCCGGTCGGCCCCAGCTCGCCGCCCGCGCAGGCCGGCCAGCCTGGGGGGGCGCAGGCGGGGGCGCCCACCTCGCTCCACTCCTCCAGAGCGGCGTGCGCGGCGCCCAGGCGCGACCAGCCCTTGTGCCACTCGGGTTTGAGCCGCACGGCCTCCCGCGCGTCCGCCGCCGCCTGCCGGAACTGCTTCAGGGCCTGGTGCGCCGCCGCTCGGTTGCTGAAGTACACCGCGTCCTGGTGCAGCCGGATGGCCTCCGTGAAGTGGCGGACGGCGGCGGGAAAGTCCTTGGCGGCAAACGCGCGGTTGCCCGCCTCCTTGGCCTCGCCCGCGCGCGCCCGATCCGCCACGTGAGCCAGCTCCGGGTACAGCGCCACCAGGTCCGGGTTGTCCATCACCGCCTGCTCCAGCGCCTCCTGCGCACACCCGCAGCCGCCACGGCTCGCTTCCGTCCCGCCCGCTCACACCTGTGCCTTGCGTCTGTCAGGAGGGGCCGCACTCGATTGCCCTCCTCCTCCTGCTCCTCCCGCTCCCGCTCCTGCTCCTGCTCGTCCGTCGCCAGCTGCGCCTCCTCCTCCGCCGGCGCGTCCTCCGGCCGCTTGCGCCCCAGCAGGTGCGCATACCCCTGCAGGAACTTGGGCACCGCCCGCACGGCGGTGAGGCCGGGATCCCTGCCGCTGCCGCCTGCGCCAGAAGGGCACTGTGTTTGCGCGCTGGCACCGCCTCTGGGCAGACCTGCTCGGCAGGGAGCCCTGCCTGCCTCGCCGCCGCCCGAAAAGCCGCCGCCGCTGCCGCCTTTGCCGGAGAGGCCAGAGGTTTGCCTGCTGTCCCGGTCCTGGGAGACCATGGACTCCCCGTACCTGCTCGAGCTCGGCAGGTCAGGGGACTGCTTGGGACCCGAGAGTGATGCACAGCTTGTAACTGGTGTGGCTCGACAGGCCACGAGCTGCTCGTGAAACTCAGTGCTGCTACCAAGCACAGGCAATGCAGCTCACTGGTCGCCAAAGTCGCCGCCTCCTCCACGCTCACCACGCGAACGCTTTCTTCCCATGATGCCGACCCTGTTCTTGGCGCACGAAGCTGCGAAGTCGAGGCCGGCAGGCAGTGGCAATGCTATCGGCTCTGCTTGCAGTGCTGTCAGCTCCGCTTACAGACTATGATGTGGGATTCAGCTCTATAGGACGATTGCAGTTCTTCAAAAAGAACTCACAAATTCGACCAAACATCTAGCAGTGCTAGCGAAAATGACGGACTACGCAGCGGAGCAGTCGATGGAGATGGAGGCCCTGGAGGCCATCCTGTCGGAAGACATGACAGGCGCGCGGCCATGCATCTGTGCCGCCACCTGATGCCTCCCGGATCGGAGGCCCGAGCGAACGTTTTTGGCGACTTGAGCGCGTTCAGTCGGGTCTGCAGAAGAGGCAGAGCTGCCCGGAGGCGACTGGCCGGCCGAGTCGACGGCGTACCGGATAAAAGTGAGAGCGGCAGATGGCTCGGACGGCGGAGGGGGCAGCCAGAGTACGTGCCTCGCCTGCGCGCAGAGTAGGGAGCGGTTTCGAGAGAAAGGGAACGCATTGCGAATCAATGAAGCAAGCAAAGGTGTACACTTTCAGCTGAGACACTTGCCGGCTGCAGAGAGCTTCGACTTCCTCTTTGCGCACACGCCCAACTACCCGGACGAGGCGCCCAAGACAAAGATCAGCAGGCGTGTCTCTCTCTTTCCCTGCAGGCAAGGCATGCCTCTGCTCCCCGCAGCCGGGCGCTGACGTTGGCCAGCTTCATCCGCCCGCAGCGTCGTTGGGCTGACAAACGCGGAGCTGGAGGAGATCCAGGGGCTGGTTGAGACAGAGGTGCAGGCCAACCTCGGCATGGCCATGGTCTACACGATCGTCAGCGCCCTGAAGGACTGGCTGGAAAACCAGGTGCGAGACGCATGAGTGCAAAGGCCCACCCTCCTCCGGCAAAGCTGCTGCGCATTGGCCGCCGACGCCTGCCCGCCACTCGGCAGGTGGCGGGCGCGCGGGAGACCGGCTTTGAGCTGCCGCCAGAGGAGGTGGAGCGGCGGGCGCGGGAGGCGGAGGAGGCGCGGCTGGCGGAGGCGCGCGCGCAGGGGACGCCCGTCACGCCCGAGACGTTTGCGGCCTGGAAGCAGCGCTTCCTGGAGGAGCGGGGCCGCGGGCGGGCGCAGGCGGAGCCGGACGGGGGGCAGCGCGAGAAGGGGCCGACCGGGAAGATGTTCTTCCTGGCACAGGACACCAGCGGCGTCGTGAGCGCTCCTCCACTCGTGACCAGCTGACCCGCAACAGGAGCGAGCTGGCTGCGGTGTGGCTCACTCTCGGCCGTCTGCTCAGACGCTGCAGGAAGGAGAGGAGGGGGAAGAGGAGGAGGAGGAGGAGGAGGAGGAGGAGGAGGAGGAGGAGGACTTCAGCGACTTTTCAGGTGCTCACTCCGGCCGATCGACTGCCTTCCACCCTTGTTGGACGGTCACTGACGAGCCGCTGTCTCTGCCCAAACGCCCAGACGAGGACCTGGAAGACGGCGACGAAGAGGAACTCATAGCGCACGTCATGGCCAAAGGCGGAGGCGGGTGACCGCAGCTCTCTGTTGGCGGGTTACGTCGTCTGAACGTTGATTCGTTCGGCGTTCGTGAGCCGTGGTTTCTTGCTACTCCACTTCAAGTGAAATAGAAAGCTTGACAACCTTCTTTTGTGGTGTCTCTGGCCGCCGCGCGCAGCCGCCATCACAAATCGCAATCGAGTTTCAATTCTTCGTCCCGCGGTCTTCCAAACCTCCCTAGCGCATTGTGCAAGCACTGCAGCCAGACGCGTCGATATCTAGACCAATCGAAAGGAGGAGATGTGTGCGGCGGAGGTCTGACCTGCGATGACGGTGCGAAACGGGGCTTCCGACGGCGCATCGTCACTGTTGCGCTCTCTGCTCGTGCTTGCAGCCGGCGCTGAGCTGGCCACGCTGCGCTGTGGCCGCAGGGAGCGAGTAAATCCGGAGGCAAGCAGAGCTGGGTGTGGAACAAGAAGTACCCGATCGCAAGCTGGACGCGGTGGTGAGGCGATCGTAGCGAGAACACCGACGACAGCAGCTGCAGCGGACGGCACGTTACGCGATGCTGACTCTGGGCGCCACGACTGCGCGGCCTGCGCCGCGGTGCGCTGCCAGCCACCGTGGCCGAGCGCCCGGTGATGCCCCAAAGCGCGGCATTTGGCTGGAAGGACGGCAGCGCCCCCGACGCGCGCGGCCCACGCCTGCGGCATGCCTGCGCGTGCGCGCCGACTCGAGCGCGCCCCCTGCGTCCGCGTCGCCCGGCGTCCGCCGCTTCGACTTTCTGGTGCTCGGCAGCGGCATTGCCGGCCTCACCTACGCGCTCAAGGTGGCCGAGTTCGGCACCGTCGCCGTCGTGAGCCTCCCTTCTTCTCCGTGAGCAGCTTCCCCCGCACCAGGCAGTTGAGAGCACGCCCGAGCATCACCGCCGCATGCGCGCAGGTGACCAAGGAGAACGCGGACGAGGGCTGCACGCAGTATGCGCAGGGCGGCATCTCGGCGGTGCTGGCCGAGACGGACAGCGTGGAGGACCACGTCCGTGACACGCTGGTCGCCGGCGACTTTCTCAACTGCCGCGAGTGCGGCCCTCTCCTGCCTCATGTGGTCACCACACACGTGCCGCTGCTGCTGGCTGCTTGAGCCTACCCGAGCCGCCGCCTGCTGCTGCAGGGTGGTGGAGGTCGTCTGTCGCGAGGGCCCCGCGGAGGTGCTCCGCCTGGCCGAGCTGGGCGCCGCCTTCTCGCGCACCAAGAAGGGTGGCCTGCACCTGACGCGCGAGGGCGGCCACTCTGCGCGCCGCGTCGTGCACGCAGAGGACGCGACCGGTGCGGCGGCGCCCGTGCGCCCTGCAGGGCTCGTCGGGCCCAGGCCTGCGAGTCTGACCGCCACCGCCGTCCTGCCGCAGGCCGTGAGATCGAGCGCGCGCTGCTGGCGGCGGCGGCCGGCAACGGCAACATCACCTTTTTCGAGCACCACCTGGCGACCGACCTGGTGGTGGACGAGGTGCTGGGTGTGCGCCACTGCCTGGGTGCGGACGTGCTGGACCAGCGGGCGGGCAGCCGCACGCGCTTCGTCGCGCCCGTCACCATGCTGGCCACGGGCGGCGCAGGCCAGGCGAGCCACGCCCACTGCCAGCCCTCGCCTCCCTTCAAAAGGGGAGGCCGACTGGCGGCTGAGGGGCCCCCGGGTGCGGCCACAGGTGTACCCGACGACCACCAACCCGGCCGTGAGCACCGGCGACGGCATGGCCATGGCCGCGCGCGCGGCGGCCACCATGGACGGCATGGAGTTTGTGCAGTTCCACCCGACCGCCTTCCACTCGGGCGCCGCCGCGCGCTCGCCGCGCACCTTCCTCATCTCGGAGGCCGTGCGCGGCGAGGGCGGCCTGCTGCTGACCAAGGCCGGCCGCCGGTGCGCTGCCCGCCCCTGTTCGGCCCCCTCGACAGGAAAACAGAGCGCCGCCTCTGGCAGATCTGTCAGGCACGCCTCGTTGTCTGCCCAGCTTTGAACGGAGGCGAGAGCAACGCCCGGTGCCTTTTTTGGCGCGGCGGCGCGTGACCGCCCGCCGCCGCGTCACTCTAGCACCCACACCCCCCCCTCCCGCTCCATCCAGCCCGCCGGCGCCGCACGGGGCACCAAGCCTGCCGGCGCCCGGCGCAGGTTCATGCCCGACTACGACGCGCGGCTGGAGCTGGCGCCGCGGGACGTGGTCGCGCGCGCGATCCAGGACCAGATGCTGCGCACCGGCGACGCGCACGTGCTGCTCGACATCAGCCACTGCCAGCGGGACCACGTGCTGACGCACTTCCCCAACATCGCGGCGCAGTGCGCGCGATTCGGCATCGACATCACGCGCGACCCCATCCCCGTCTCGCCCGCCGCCCACTACTTTTGCGGCGGCGTCAAGGCGCGGCCCCACGCCCCGGGCTGCAGGCAGTCTTTGCGCGACTGCTGCTTCTGCGCCCTCTGAGACTGGTGGCCTGACCTGGGCTGCAGACGGGGCTGGTGGGGCAGACGAGCGTGGCGGGCCTGTTTGCGGCCGGCGAGGTCGCCTGCACCGGCCTGCACGGCGCCAATCGCCTCGCCTCCAACTCGCTGCTGGAGGGCCTCGTGTTTGCCGCGCGCGCGGTGCAGCCGTCCGTGGCGCACGCGGAGGCCGCGCTGCGCGACGCCGGCATGGCGCTGCACCACGCGGCCGCGCAGGCGGAGCCGGCAGGCGCGTGCTGCCGGCCCCGCTCCACCCGAGGCTGCCAGGAGGCGGCCTGCCGGCGGGCGCTGACGAGGACGTGTGGCTGCAGGCTTGGCCGGACTGGTGGCGGCGCAGCTGCAGCCGCGCGTGCGCGAGTGGGTGGCGGCCAAGCGCGGCCAGCTGCAGGCGCTCATGTGGCGCGGCGCGGGCATCACGCGGCGCACGGCCGACATGGCGGCCGCGCTGCAGGAGGCCAGCCTGCTGGGCCTGGAGGCGCAGGTCGGCTCCCCCGTCCGGCCGCCATCCACGGCGGGTGCTGTGCCCCTCAGCCGCCACTCGGCAGCCCCCGCTGAGGGCGTGTCCCCCCTGGCGGGTGCGCAGGCGCTGCTCAAGACGTACGGGCTGGCGACCGAGCTGGTGGAGCTGCGCAACCTGGTCACGGTCGGCACCTGCATCCTGGAGGCCGCGCTGCGCCGCCGCGAGTCGCGCGGCGGCCACTTCACGCTCGACTATCCCCCCAAGCCGCGCCTGCTGCCGGAGCAGCCGGGCCAGGGCGACGTGCTGGCGGACCGCTCCGCCGGCCGCGCCTCGCGCCCCGCGCGCCGCAGCCTGGCAGACCTCGGCGGCGCCGTCCGCGGGCGGTCCCCGCCCGGCCGCCGGGCGCAGGCGCGCGACATCGTGTTCCGCTCGCAGAACGAGCCCAAGGAATGATGCGCTGGGCCCCCCTGTAAACTAGCTGAAACGCGACTCTCGGCCACCACGGCTCGCTGTCTCTGGGCACTGCAATATTCTGGCGCCTTGAAAGCACGGGCAAGCCAGCGCACACGACTGCAAGCTGACACTGCAGCATCCCTTGACCATCATCCCGTCCCTCTCTTATCGGCCAAGTGCATCGCACGCTCGCAGTCGACCTTGGCTGAATCTCGCACGGGCCTGCTCCCTTGCAAGCTAGGGCTGTGGCGCAGAACGGCCCGCGTCAGTGGCGCCTCACCTTGCCTGGGTGGCCAAGTCACGTGGCGGGTGCAGGGCACACCATGGCAGGGCCGGGAGCTGTCGCAGGGCTGCCCGGCCTGCTTGCCACCGGCGTGTCGCTCTCGGGCGAATTGAACACCGAGTTGTCCCGCAGCTGCGCGGCAAAGGTCTCAATAGAGCGCAGGCTGCTGGCAGCTCTCCCCGGCGGCCGCGCAGCCTCACTGCCGTCCGTCTGCATGTCAGAGGTGGCTGGCGTGGCCTGCAGAGTAAATTGGCAGCTTTGCGCGTCTGGCGCCTCCCCAAACCTGTAGCAGCGCCACGTCCAGGCGGTCCGGCGGGCTGCAGCAGCCGAGCCTCAGTTGCAGGCGTGTGAAGAGAGAGGGGCAGAGGAGGGCCGAGCCCCTCCTTGGCAGGCGGCACGCACCGCACTCGTAGCCGTCAGGGCACTGCATGCGGCCAGCATGTTTCAGGGCGCCAAAGCAAAGCGAGCAGACAGGCGGCGACAGGGGTGCCGAACCTTGTAGCCTGGCCACACGTCGTCCCTGCAGGCAAGCGGTCAACAATTGAAGCCAGAAATTCGCAGCTTTTGAACTCTCCGGGCGGTCCAGTGGCGCACTGGCAGTCGACGGACTGGGGGCACAGGCCACCGATGCCGCCGCACTGCGAACCGGCAGAGAGCTCGTTGGGCTGTGGCGGGTACAAGCCGACGGGAGCGGCGGCCAGCCCGCGTGCCGCCTCGCTGTACCAGCCGACTCCCATGGGCGAGGGGTTCGCGCTGCGGCTGCCCAAGGTCAGCGCCAGCCGCGTACCCAGCTGCTTTGATGCAAAGTAGACGAGCAGAAGTGCAGCTGCAACAGCGACTGACGCGGCGCCTGCTGGCCGAAACCACCGAGGCTCAGCAGCAGTCAAGTAAGCGTGGCTTGCGAGGTCCTTGCCACTCGTGCCATCCTCCTACGCCTCAAATAAAGGCGGGCGCCAAGGTTGGGGCACCTCGCAGTGATGAGCAGTGCATTTTTGCACCACGGGCGCGGGACAAACTGCAAGGGGCTCACCATGGCGCAGCGTCGCCATCGCTGCGTTCTATCAGCTACTGGCGCGACCGAAAAACCGGCCCGCCAGACGAGGTTTGAAATCGTGAGTCCCCGCTAGGGCAGGCTTCTGGGACAGGCCGCGGATCAGCGCACGGAGGCGGTCGGAGCAGCCGATTACCGCTGAGGACGGCTCGCCCCCATGACGGAGGACGGTGCCCTCGGGCCTCTGCAGACACTCAAGCAGAACTCGCGGGCAACGAGGTGGGACACCCCTCTCACTCATTACAGCGCTTGGCCTGCTCGGTAACCTGCGAGCAGCAGTGGTGTTGCTCTCGGACTGCACCGGCCGCGCGGAACTGGCCAGCGCAGCCGATCGAGTACAGACGGCGCAGGCGTTGTTGCGTGCAATCGCTCGCCGCGGGCAGGCACCAGGCCCAGCGCGTGCGCTGAGCTTCACTGCCTCGCCCGGGCCGCTGTGCAGCAAGTTCAAGAAGCTGGAGCCGACGCTGCTCGAGTACCTGGTGCAGCACCAGCCGGAGAAGTACACAGCGCCCAAGCCCGAGGACCTGGACTCGCTGTCGGAGGGCGACCTGGTCAAGGCGAGTGCACCCCGCCCGCTCGCTCCCAGGGTGCCTCTCGGACGGAAGCTGGGGGAGCAGAGCGAGGTAGACGGCCATGTTAGTCGTCTTGTGATCCCCCCTCGACCGCCAGTGCAGGTGGCCTACATAAACAAGGAGGACCTGTGGGTGGCGGTGGACTCGGTGGACGGTGACGCAGAGGTTGGGATAGGCGCGGCCCTCTCGAGCCAAGCGCGGCGCTCCTGGCATGTGCCTGCGCCCCCCCAAGCGTCCTTACCCCTGCTCGCTGCCTGGGTGGCTGCAGTCTACGGCAAGACGTGTGAGAACGCCATGAAGGCGCTGGGCATCCAGAAGGGGCAACGAGTCTGCTTCAACATCAAGTGTGTATGCGCCATCAAGTACCACGACTCGGAGGAAGACTCGGACGAAGACTGAGGCCGCTCGCCGTTCGGACTGCTGCTCCGGCTGGCGGTCCGCGCATGCGGTGTGGACCATGCTTGCTTCCCGTTCTCCCGCGCTGGGTCCCGTGCTTGCACTGCTGAGCTAGATTGTTTTGACGTGCCTGACTGACGCTCTCTGACTGACGCCCGGAACAAGCCGGGCCAGTCTTGTAGCAGCCAGGCGCATGTGTTTCTGAGCGTCCTCCTGCTCAGTAAGCAATCCCGATGCAAACCGATGAGCACCCCAATTTCCCCTAAATTCCACACAGCCTCAAAGTAAGCTTGTTTGAAAGCAAGGCGAAATTGCACCTCAAAAACACAAGCCTCTGCTACACACTGAGCGGACGGAAGGCAATCAAAATCAAGCAGACGGAAGTTGGAAGGATTTCGACAACCTTTTCCGCATCACGACCTTATCTCCGCGCTGCAACGATTGAGCAGCGCAGATCCCCGCGCCTCGCTTCTACCGTCTCTCTCCGCTTGTGTTACAGCGGCTGTTGGCAAGATGCGCTCGAGCTTCTTCGGCCAGCGCCTGAACGGCTCGGCACAGCAGATCACCAAGCCCGTCGCGGGCCAGGTGCAGGTGCAGGCCCTGTTCAAGAGCGGGAAGAAGGCCGAGAAGGGCACCCAGAAGCTCGCGCAAAAGGTGCAGAAGGCGGCCAAGAAGGTACGACTGCTCCGGCGCGATCTGCCAAATTTCGGCCGAAACTTTTGGCTGCGTGGCCCGACTCCACACGGCGGCGCGCGATCAGCATGCTATCTTGGTTGCATTGCCGTGCTCGCCTCGGCTGCGAGTGTATTTTGGGGCGCGATTGAGCGGCGGCTCGCCGCGGCCCGCCGCCCACTGCGACCTGGCCAGATCACGTGCAGCCGCGCGGTGCTGCAGGCGCCGGCCAAGGTCCAGTCCAAGGTCCAGACCCAGGTCAAGCAGGTGAAGAAAGCGGCCCCCAAGGTTGCCAGCGGCGGCAAGCGCGCCACAAAGGGCTGGCTGGGCGGCGCCGGCGGCGCGCAGGACCTGGACAAGTGGTATGGTGAGGCACAAATCCCGCGATCGCTGTGGACGCTAAAGCGCGGCCGGAATTCCCGGCTGCCTCACCCTCAACCGCCGCTCCGCAGGCCCGGACCGCGTGCTGTTCCTGCCCGGCGGCCTGCTGGAGCGCTCCGAGGTGCCGACCTACCTGAACGGCACCCTGGCCGGCGAGTGAGCCTTTTTTCCCGCCCACACAGCCAACGGTTTCCAGATTTGCAGCGCTCTGGAGGAACGCAGGGTGCTGAACAGGCGCTGGCCCTCTCCCATTGCAGTTACGGCTACGACCCGCTCGGCCTGGGCAAGGACCAGGCGCAGGTTGAGAAGTATCGCGCGTACGAGCTGCTGCACGCGCGCTGGGCCATGCTCGCCGCCGCCGGCATCATCTTCCCGGAGGGCCTGCAGGCGTGTCCTGAGTGCCCTCCCCTGGCTGAGAGCAGGCTGCCGCGGCGCGGGCCAGGGGCGCGCTGCCGAGCACGGCCCGCCACGGATGCCCGCAGGCCAACGGCGCGGACATCAAGGGCGGGACGTGGTTCGAGACGGGCGCAGAGATGCTGAACGGCGGCACGCTCAACTACTTTGCGGTGCCGTGGGCGGTCATCAACAACCCGCTGCCGCTCTTCGCGGTGACGGCCATCGAGGTCGTGCTCATGGGCGCTGTCGAGCGCTTCCGGCAGCAGGGCACCGGCCCGGCTGGCTATTCGCCGGGCGTCGGCAAGTTCGACGAGTCCATCTTCAACGGCCTGGACAACCTGTATCCGGGTGCGTGGGCCCCGGCCAGCCCGGACCCATGAGCAGGGAGCGCCTCGCAGGCGAGTGTGGGCCGGCGGCGGGCGCTCACCACGGCGGGTCCGCGCGCCTGCAGGCGGTCCCTTTGACCCGCTGGGCCTGGCCGACGACCCCGAGATCTTTGCAGAACTCAAGGTCAAGGAGATCAAGAACGGCCGGCTGGCCATGGTGTCCGTCCTGGTGCGCGCCCCTGCCGCCTCACCCCCGCAGCGCTGGAGAGTTTTTTTTGGCTGACGCGGCCGGCCGCGCCGCAGGGCTTTGCTGTGCAATCATACGTGACGGGCGAGGGCCCGTACGCCAACTGGTCGAAGCACGTCGCCGACCCCTTCGGCTACAACCTGCTCACGGTGCGCCCCCCCTTTTTGACGAGTCAGCGTCACGCTCCTCACAGCATGCGGCCAGTCCGGCGGCGGCTGACACGCGCGGCGCCCGCGCAGGTGGTCGGCAACGTGGACCGCCTGCCGACGCTGTAGGCCGCGCGACGCGACGCGACACGTGGGGACGCTGTGCTGCCTGCGATTGCCTTGCAGACAGAGGGGTGCGCTGGGAGGCTCTGGCTTGAGGCAAAGCCGAGGGCCTCTGCTCTGGAACGAACAGTCGACCGTGCAACGGCGATCGCAACCGAACGAGTGGAACCTGTGTGGCGAGCTGCACTTGCACGTCCCCGGTCGCAGTCCCCGGTTGTTCTCTAGCAGACGCAGAATGTACAGGCAGAGATGGCTGCCGGACCAGAGGAAAGCATTCTCGCGCGAGTCTTGCGCCAGTGCAGGCCGTGAGGCAGGCAATCGTTCGCGGTCAGCCAACAGGAGGGGCGGCAGTCAGCACTGCCGGATCTCGATCGCGTCCCTGCTGCCGAGCCCCATCGCGCCCGGCTCGCCCTTGTCCGGCGGCGGCAGCACCTCCTGCAGCACCGGCGCGTCCGCCCCCGCCGCAGGGCCTGCAAGCAGCCTCGGCTGAGCCCCCACGCACTGCCCCGGGCAGCACGCTGCCACAGGCAGCAGTGGAGCAGGCAGCTGCGCACCGCAGGGCTGCTGCAGCGCAGCCGGCTGGGCCCGGCCGTCCCAGGCGCCTGCCTCCACGTCGACGGCCACCACGCCGGGCGAGCGGGTGCCCGCGCCCTGAGGCTTGACGGCCGGCAGGCCAGCCTCCGGAGGGGCAGCCGCGTCTGCGGCAGGGGCCGAGCCGGCACGCAAGGCGGCCTCCTCGCGCGGCTCCGTAGCAGTGCCTGCCGCGCAGCAGCAGCCTCGCTCAGACCCAGGCCTGTCAGTCTCTCCTGAACCAAGCCTAGCTGCTCCGAGCAGGAAGGCTCACCGCCGGGCGCAGGTGGCAGGCTCTCGTCGGCCGCCCCCCCGTCTGCGCCTCCCACGGCTGCCTGGGCAGGGAGCGGGCTGCTGGCAGCACCCGCAGGGCCCTCGCCGCAGTCGCCCGCCGCCTCGCTCGCCACAGCGGCCGAGGGCTCACGCTCTGCCGCCGCTGCCGGCTCAGGCTCTGTTGGGGCTGCTGGCTCCGGCTCTGCTGCGGCTGCTGGCTCGGGCTCCACAGGAGCCGCCGGCTTGGACTCGGCCGCTGCTGCTGGCTCAGGCACTGCCGTGGCTGCCGGCTCGCAGGCTGCTGGCTGAGGCGCCTGGGGTGCCGCGGGCTCGGCGTCCGGCTGTGCCCGGGCCTCCAGCTCAGGCTCTGCCGAAGCCGTCGGCTCAGGCCCCGCCAGAGGCGCTGGCTCGGGCTCTGCCGGAGCTGCCGGCTCGGGCTCTGCTGCTGAGGGCGCTGGCTTGGGCTCTGCTGGGGCCGCTGGCTTGGCCTCCGGCAGGGCTGCCGGCTCCCGCCAAGAGGCTGTGTCTGGCTGCGCCAAGCCGCCTGCGCGCGTGCGCTCAGCTCGGTCCTGTCCTGCAGCGGGCGGCGGCAGGCAGCCGGGCGAGGCGCAGGCTGCCCACCTGGGTGCCAGTCCCTGATGATGAGCCGCGAGGGCGTGCAGCTGGCAGCCCGCGCAGCCGGCGGGCTGGGGCGGACGGCCGCCGGCCGCGCCGGCTGCGGCGCCGTCCAGGGCGCGGTCTGGCGCACGACCGCGGGCGCTGCAGCAGCACCCGCGCTCGCCGGCCCGGCGACGCTGTCCAGCAGGGCCTGCATGACTTCGGCCGCCACCCGCTCCGCCGAGGGCTCCAGGCCCGCCGCCGCCGCCGCGTCGGGCTCGCGCGCCCCGCCGGGCAGCGCGGGCGCGTCCGCCATGTGCGCGTCGGCCGGCTCCGCGTCGCGGGCGCCCGCCGCCGGCTGCAGGGCCGGCGCCAGCGGGACAGCGGCGGCGACCGCCGGCGCCTCCGCCGTCAGCCATCGGTGCTTCACGACCTGCGGCCGGCGCAGGCGTCGCGTCGGGCGCTGGCCGGCAGGCACGGGCAGCGGCGGCCCCCCGCCGGCGGGTCCGCGCACCCGCAGGTTCTCCTTGGCGCGCTGCCCGTCGTCGTACTTGATCGTGTGGACGCCGCGCGCCGCGTGGAAGCCGAGCACGGTGCCCGTGTGCCAGCGGCCCTCGCGCTCCCAGAACACGCTCACCCGGCGGAACGCGTCGCGCAGCCGGTCCGGCCGCGTGTCCATCGTGCCGCGGCAGTTGGGAGCGCCGCACTTGCACCTGCGCGCACGCCCGGGCGGAGTCAGCCGCGGCCGCAACTCCACAGCCTGGCTGGCGGCGGCGGGCGGGGGGGCGGGCGTGCCGGTAGGCTCCGGCCGCCTCCGCGAGGCCCGAGTGCTCAAAGTTGTAGTCGTACGTCAGCTCCTCGAACGGCGCGATCTCGCGGCGCGAGAAGATGCCGATGCGCACCTGCCGCCGGCGCGCACGGGCACCTCAGCAGCCGGCGCGGCCCGGCCGAGCGGCTGGGGGCGGCGGCGGCGGCGGCGGGGACAGGAAACGCGCCTCGTCGGTCGCAGCGTCGCGCCACTTTTGCGTCTCGCAGTTGGGGTCGCAGGAGGAGTTGATGAGGCGCGCCAGGTTGCCGCGGAGGCGCGCGTCGATCACGACGCCCGGCGCGAGCTCCATCATGTAGAAATCGTGGATGCCGGCCGCCGCCTGCGCCTGCAGCCGCCGCGCCTTCTCGGCGGCGCTGATCAGCTCGCCCGCGTACTCGACGATCAGCGCGCCCTCCGGGATGCCCTCGTCCGCGCGCACGCCCCAGCCGCGCTCGCCCGTGTGGAACGCCGTCATCTTGGGCAGCGGCAGCGCGCAGAACGGCCTGCGGGGCGGCCAGGGGCGGCCGTCAGCGCGCCTCCCCGCCTGTGCCGGCCGCGTCCCGGCTGCAGGAGGGGGGGGGGGGGCGTGCTTGTTGCCGCAGGCGTCGCCGCAGGGGCAGGTCTTCGGGTCGCAGTGCACGAACGAGGTGCGGTTGATGCAGTCCGGCCCGCAGTTGCGCTTGCCCAGCTCCTGCACGGCCGGCGCGCGGATGCGGGCGCTGCGCTCCAGGAAGGCCGGCGGCGCCTTCTGGCCGGGGCTGCCGCTCAGCCGCGCGCTGCCTGCGGGGCGGGGGGCTGACTCAGCACCCCCCCCCTGGCGCACGCACGGAGCAGGCAGGTGGGCGGGGCGGCGGCTGGCCCGTGCGGAAGGGCTGGCAGTCGCAGACGGGGATGTCGTCCCGCGGCGCCCGCCGCGGCCGGGCGAGCTCGGGCGGCCACACGTTCTTGCGCGTGAACTCGTACTTGGGCGGCGGGATGGTCGGGTGCAGCTCCAGCGCCGCCTGCTTGCCCTGCGGCGGCCGGCCCCGCGCCGCGCTCAGGCGCCGCCGCCCAGGGGACAGGAGGGGAGGCCGACGGGAAGGGCGGCCGCCGGCGGCGCACCGGCAGGTGGCCCATCCTGCGACGCGGCGCGAGCTCGGCGGCGGCCAGCAGCTTTTGACGCGCTGCGGCCGCGGCTGCCGCGCTCGCGGCCTCGTCCTCCCTCTTCCGCTTGACGCCCGCGCCGCTGCATCAGCCGGCCGCCCCTCAGGTCGGCCGGAGCAGCTGGAGAGGGACCGCTGCAGCCTGGCCACGGCTAGAAGGGGGGGGGACCTCTTGCGGGAAGCGCCCTCCGTCTTCTCGGGGGGCGGCGCATCGCCTCGGCCGGGCTGCCACCACCACTGCGGTTGCACGACCCCCTCCAGGAAGTCCTGTGCCTGCACGCACGGCCGCACCGCTCCTCAGCGGCCGCCTGCCGAAAAAAAAAGCAGGCGAGAGACTGCGAACCAGCGGCGGACCTGCTGAATGCTGGCGAGCAGGCGTTTGTCTTTCTTGGCCGTGTAGCCCTTGTCGATGCCCGTCTGCCACGGCTCCACCAGGGCCGGCGCCACGAAGCCCACTTCAAACGTGCCGAACCACATCACAGGCAGGTGGTTCTGCCCCTTGCCGGCCCGCACGTTCTTGAGCAGCCGCTCACTGGCGGCGGGCGTCAGCACCTGCGCCTGTGGCAGGCAGGTGCGGGTGTCAGCAGAGGCGTGTTCCGACTTTCGGAAGGGAGCGATGTGATGTTACGGGTAGTCGGCCGGCGGGTCGCGTAGTTGGTATACCGCAGCGTTTGGCATCAGCACATCTGACGTGCGGCGCCGGGGGCGCCGGGCGGCAAGCAGTGCTGCTCGCATCATGCACCAGGTGCGAAAACTCTACCGGCCAGGATGGATAGCCCTTGACACGCGCCCAGACGACGGGCACGCCCAGCACGCCCTCCCCTGTAGCGGGGGCGGGCGCATCGGGCGCAGCGTCCGGCACGGCGGAGCCATCCTCGACATCGGCCGGCACCGGAACTGCCTGTGCCGGGGCCACCGGCGGGAGCGGTACGGGCGGCTGCTCGGCCGGCGCCTCGGGCGCCGTGGCGGCCATTTTTTACTTTTTAAGGTGTGGTGTTTCGTTTCGGAACGGGGAACGAGCGCCCTAAAGTGCGGGAAGGCCCGCACTTTTTCCCCCGCGCAGCGTCGCCGCCACACGTTCGGAATGCACCTCCCTCTGCCCGGCCTGCGGGCGCCCGTGCCCGTCCCTGTGGCGCTGCGCGGCCCAATCGTCGCGCACGTCGAGCGGCTGCGCGCCCCCAAGGGCCCCCGCGCGCCCGGCGTCCGCCTGCCTTCGGCGCCTGGACCTGGACGGCGTCCCCAACCGCGTCTGGTTGTGGCAACACGCGCGGTGTTCGAGTCCTTCACGGAGTCGAGCATCAAAGCAGTGATGCTCGCACAGCACGAAGCCAAGGCCCTGGGCTGCTTGGAGGTGCGAATCCGTGAGACATTCTTAGGCTGCTGAGCGCTCGCTCACGCCCAACAGCTGCCTGATTGCGCGGCATCAAATATCTGCGCCATTTCTACGGAAGCGGGCAGCGGGCTCGCCGGGCCTGCGCGGTCGCTGGGCGACTGTCGTTCCGACCAATGCCTCTGGACTGCCCGACAGCCGCGGTCACTGCGCCAGCCCCGTCAGCGCCTTGCCTGCTTCGCTCAGAGCCCACGCACGCGCGCGCAGGCCGGCGCCGTGCACATTCTGCTGGGCCTGCTGTCGCTGGACCCCACCGCCCTGGCCGTGTACATGGGCGCCGGCGCGTCGCTGGACCAGGGGCGCGAGGCGCTGCAGCGGCTGACCGGCCGCAGGCGCCAGGACGTTAGCAATGCCCAGGACGTGGCCTTTACGGCCGACGCCAAGCGCGTCTTTGAGGCGGCGCAACGGGTGCGTTTTGGCGGCCGTGGCTGCTGAAAACGTGCAGCTGGTCATGTGGTGCTGACCCGCGACAGCTGGCCCTCTCGACTCAGGCGTGGGGCTGGCTGCAGGACGCCAAGCGGCAGCAGCAGAACTTCATTTCGCCGGAGCACATTCTGATCGCCGTGCTGTCCAGCGGCGACGCGGTGCTCAAGCAAGTGCTTGGCAGGTACGCCTGTTGTCGAGGTGGTGTGTGAAACAGCCGTTACTGCAGCCGAGGCAGAGACTGAGAGGTCGCTCTACTGGGTCGCGCTATGCAGCATGCGCGTGGACATCAACACCTCCAAGGCCGCAGTCCAGCGGAAGCTGGACGCGGACAAGGAGGCAGAGGGCGGCCAGCCCAAGGCGGCCGTCGCCGCCGGCGCGACGGTGCGTGGCCCCCCTCTCCGGCCGGAACGGCCGGGCTCCCTGCCGCCGCTGCCTGACCCGGTCTGAGCCGCGTGTACCCTCCTGCTGGTGCAGAGCGCGGGGAGCAAGGTGGAGCAGAAGATGCTGGAGACGTTCTGCCTCGACCTGTGCGAGGCCGCCCGGCGCGGGCAGCTCGACCCGGTGCGCTGCGCCCGCCTTCAGCGGCGGCTGCCAGCCCGTGGCGCTGCTGCAGTCAGCGGCCGCCTCACACGCGTTGACCGACCGCAGGTGATCGGGCGGGAGAGGGAGGTGAGGCGGGTGACCCAGATCCTGGCGCGCCGCGCGAAGAACAACCCCATCCTCTTGGGCGAGCCCGGCACGGTGCGCGCGGCCCCCTCCCCCGCGGGCTCGGCCCGGTTCTGCCAGCCCACAGCCCCACCATCCGGGGCCGCGCACGCGCAGGGCAAGACGGCGATTGCGGAGGGCCTGGCGGCGGCCATCGTGCGCGGCGGCAACGGCGGCGGCGGCGTGCCCGCCTTCCTGCGGCGCAAGCGCATCCTTCAGCTGGACGTCGCGGCGCTCCTCTCCGGCTCGCGGGAGCGCGGCGAGCTCGAGAAGCGTGTGACCGGCATCCTGGCGGAGGCGGTGGCCGCCGGCGACGTCATCCTCATGTGCGCCCGCCGCGCCAGGGGGCGCGCCCCGCGGGCAGTGCGCCGTGGCGGCCAGCGGGCGGCTGAGCGCACCTCGGCGGGCGCAGGATCGACGAGATCCACGCCATCGTGGGCGCGGGCGCCGTCGGCAAGACGAGCGGCTTTGCCAGCGGCGGCCTGGACCTGGGCAACCTGCTCAAGCCGGCGCTCGCGCGCGGGCGGCTGCAGGTGATCGGCGCGACGACGCTGCGGGAGCACCGGCAGCACTTTGAGGGGGACCCCGCGCTCGAGCGCCGCTTCCAGC